>REGO01001142.1:0-47898 GCA_010120015.1 Rhombomys opimus
CCCAGATATATTTGGTCTTTGTGGAGCTCCTATCCTTTCCCCATCAGACTAACTCCCCTTCTTTCTTATGATTCCCTGTACTCTGCCAAAGGTTTGGTCATGAGTCTTTGCTTTGAAAACAAAATGTATTTCAATAGAGTAAAAGTAATCATTTGAAATTTGAAGATTGATAATTCTGTCTTTGTGGGTCCTTGTCTTTAGAACACTTGTTACTGTAAAAAGTGTATTAGGGCAGGCCTCTGACATAATCTGATTGGCCTGCTCTTTGATCACCTCCCCCTGAGGGGGGAGCAGCCTTACCAGGCCACAGAAGATAACAATGCAGCCACTTCTGATGAGAACTGATTGTCTAAGATCAGAAAGAAGGAGAGGAAGACCTCTTCTATCAGTGGACTTGGGGAGGGGCATGCATGCAGAAAGGGGAGGAAGGGTGGGATCGAGAGGGGAGGAGGGAGGGGCTTATGGGGGGATACAAAATGAATAAAGTGTAATTAATAATAATAAAAAATCCAAAAAAACAATAACATGTAAATAAACTTTTCTTGTATATACACCGCAAAAAAAAAAAAGTGTGTTATGTTACTAGGGCTGGAGAGATGGCTCCTCTGTTAAGATCACTGACTGTTTTTCCAGATGTTGCAGATTTGATTTTTAACAATCACATGACAGGATCAATAATTTTAATTTCAGGTAATATTTCTTCTGGCCTCTATGGGCACCAGACATGCATAAGTACACAGACATAGAGAACACACACAAACACAGAAACACACAGACAAGATTGCATGACAATGATCTTTCCTTTTAAATTCCCTTTACATCTTTGTTGTAGCCCCATTCCTCCTCCCCTCTGGCCCACCCACACTCCCTCCTCCTTAAAAAAGGGCAGCTCCCTTTCCCATCCACCCCAACTCATCAAGTTGTTTGAGGATTAAAATTATCCTCTTTACCTGTGGTCTGGCAAGGCAGTCTTCCCAGGGGGAAGTGATCAAAAATCTGGCAAGTGAGTTCCTTTTCAATACAGTCCTCACTTCCCTTACTAGAGGACCCACATGAAAAATAAGCTGCTGATTTGTTAAATCTTTTTAGGATGCCCATGTCCAGTTCCTGAATGGTCCTTGGTTGATTTTCAGTCTCAGCAAGCCCCTCTGGGCTCTGGTTATTTGGGTCTCTTGTTCTTCTTATGGAGCTCTTGTCACCTCCATGTCCTTTCTTTCTATCCTCCCACTTTCCCACAAAACTCCCTATGTATCGATCAAAGTTTGGCTGTGAGTCTAGGCATCTGTTTTGGGGTGCTTCTGAGTAGAGCATCTCAGAGGACAACTTTGTCAGGCTCCTGTCTGACAGATTAGCAGAGATTCCTTCATAGTGTCATGGGTTGGCACTCTCTGATAGGGTGGGTCTTTGGCTGGGCCAGGCATTGGTTGGGCATTCCTCCAATTTCTGCTCTATCTGCTCTACCTTTATCCCTGCATATCTTTTAGGCAGAGAAATTTTGGGCCAAAGTTCTTATGGGCGGGTTGGTGTTCTCCTCCTCTGCTGAACTTCCTGAACAGAATATTAACAGCTCAGGCTCTAAGATCAATAATTAATAAATGGGACCTCTTGAAATTGAAAACTTCTGTAAGGAAAAAAGACACTGTTAATAGAATGAATGACAGCCTACAGACTGAGCAAAGATCTTCACCAATCCTACATCTGACAAAGGGCTAATAACCAAAATATTAAATGAACTCAAGAAATCAAATACAAATAAACAAAATAACCCAGTTAAAAAATGAGGCACAGAACTAAACTGAGTTCTCAAGAGAGAATCACTTAAAGAAATACTCAATTTCCTTAGTCATCAGGGAAATGCAAATCAAAACAACTCTGAGATTTCATGTCACACTGGTAAGAATGGCTAAGATAAAAATCTCAAGCACTTGGTAAGTTTTTAGAGAAAGGGGAACCCTCCTCCATTGCTGGTGGAAGTGTAAAATTGTACAACCACTTTGGGAATCTATCTGGTGCTTTCTCAGAAAATTGGGAATAGCTTTATCTCAAGACCCAGCTATACTTCTGGGTATATATCCCCAAAACTCTCCACCATACAATAAGGACACTTGTTCATCTATGTTTGTAACATCTTTATTCACAATAGCCAGAATCTGGAAACAACCTGGGTGTCCCTCAACCAAAGAATGAATAAAGAAATTGTAGCACATTTACACACACTAAAACAAAAGGGTCAGATAGAAGGGAAGGAGGTCCCCCCCCATCAGTGGACTACTGAATGGGCATGGGAGGAGATGAGGGAGGAAAGGTGTGATTTGGAGGAGATGAGAGAGGGGGCTACAGCCAGGATGCAAAGTGAATGAATTTTAATGAGTGAGTAAATAAATAAATAAATAAATAAATAAATAGATAGATACAAATTTCCAGGCAAATGAATGGAACTAGAAAAAATCATCCTGAGTGAGGTAACCCAGACCCAGAAAGACACACAAGGTATGTATTACTTATAAGTGGATATTAGCAATAGAGTACAGGACAAACAAACTATGAGACAGAGACCCAAAGTACATAAGTAACAAAGAGGATTCTAGGAAGGATGCATAAGTTTCACTCTGAACAGGGAGATAAAAATAGACAGATATAATGGCTAAAGTTAGGGAACAAGATAAGAGAGGAGGCACACAGAGTTGAGAGGGTGAAAATCAAACTTGGTGAGAATGAGGGAGAGAGGACAGAAGGCCTACGGTAAAAAGAGAAACTGAGGGTGGGGACATCTTTGTGTCAAGCTGGAGATGTAACTCAGGGTAAGCTCCTGGGATGATATGAGGGGGATTCAAGCAAATACTCCTAGTAGTAGAGGCCATAGAGACTAAAAAGGACATTCTCTAACTAGACAAAGGTCTTTATTCCAAGTATTTCATAATAACTTTGTGAATTTATTTCAGTTCACATCCAAAACCATTACTCTGCCTTAGTAGTAGAGAACATTCACCTTGATAGTCAGAATACGGCAATATCAGGAACTGCAATTTTGGAAGTCTGCTGATATTGAATGGTCAGCTCCAGTTTACTTCTTGTTTAATTCTGATAGATGTTGAATATAAAAGTCGTATAACATTATTCTCTTTAGACTAGGGAAGTTAGTTTTCTGCATTGGCTTTCTTTCATGATTGTAATATCTTTGAAGTTGAAAATTCTTTTAATCTTTGTTTTGTACCGTGGCTGGGGTTTATCTGATGTATGCTCAGGTCTAGAATTGGCAGTGTGTTACAGTGGAATTATTTTCCTCTCACAATGTCTCAACAGGTGCTGCACAATTTACATGCAACCATTTGAGATGATGTCCACTTTAACTACTTTAAGTTGACTTTTCAAGCTTCTATTTGTGAACATACATTCATTTTTCCCCTTGATAAATGAGCATACTTTAAAATTATCTATGGAGTATCAGTCTCAGAAAAAGACCCCTGTGCCCAGATATTTTGGTTCTTCTGTTCTCCTTGTGGAGCTCCTGTTCCCTCCAGGTCTTTCTATCTCCCCCTTCTTTGCCTTTTATAGCTCTTTTCTTCGCAACTCTGAAATATTACTTTCTTTTCTTTGTATATTTTATTTAAATGATGTATATTGAACTGTCAAAGCTACTTTACAAAGTCAAGAGCATCCAGAGGTGAAGAGAGAAACTTGAAGTGAAGAATGGCAAATTAAGAACATATTTATCTTGACAGTTTGAACCAGCTCTTTGTCATTCTATGCCCAACACATGCTAATGTAGGTGAAGAGTTGAGAGATAGAACTTACTCTGATCTTGAACTTCATGGAGGAACCAACCTCTGTGTTGGCCCTGAGAAGAATATAAGGTTTGATCAACTGAATAAAAGAAGAGAGCCATATCTGCTACCTGCAAGTTTAAAAAACAACTGAGGAAATTAGATGTAAATATATCTTTATTTTATTTAAAATAAATATTTTTATATAATTTATTCTAATTGTGATTTCTCCTCCTTCTAGTCGTCTCTACCTACTTTCCCTCTGGCCCCTTTCTGTTTCTTTTTTTTTTTATTTTTATTTTTATCAGTTACATTTTATTAATTCTGTATCCCAGCCGTGCCCCGAACCCTCGTTCCCTCCCAGTCCCTCCCTCCCTCCCTCATCACCACTGTGCCCCTTTCTAAGTCCACTGATAGGGGGGACCTCCCCCCATTCATCTGATCCTGTTTTATCAGGTATCTTCATTGAGTTCCTGTTAGAAATAGTCCTTGTTCCCCTCACTTGGGGAAACCAATTGGTTACTGAGCTACCACAGGCTACATCTGAACGGAAGTTCTAGGTTATATCCATACATGGTCCTTGGTTGAATGTCAGTAACCCTTTATCTGACAGAGGACTAATATCCAGTATATACAAAGAACTAAAGAAGCTGAAAAGCAGCAAACCAAGTAATCCAATTAAAAAATGGGGAAGAGAGCTAAACAGAGAATTCTCCACAGAGGAATATCGAATGGCAGAGAAACATTTAAAGAAATGCTCATCCTCATTAGCCATCAGGGAAATGCAAATCAAAACAACCCTGAGATATCACCTTACACCCATCAGAATGGCCAAGATGAAAAACTCAAGCGACAACACATGCTGGAGAGGTTGTGGAGAAAGGGGAACCCTCCTCCACTGCTGGTGGGAATGTAAACTGGTACAACCACTCTGGAAAGCTATCTGGCGCTTTCTAAGACAATTAGGAATAGTGCTTCCTCAAGACCCAGCTATACCACTGCTAGGTATATACCCAAAACTGGCTCAAGTACACAAAAGGGATACTTGTTCAACCATGTTTATAGCAGCTTTATTTGTAATAGCCAGAACCTGGAAACAACCCAGATGTCCATCAACGGAAGAATGGGTACAGAAATTATGGTATTTCTACACAATGGAATACTACTCAGCAATCAAAAAGGAGGAAATCATGAAATTTGCAGGCAAATGGTGGGATTTAGAAAACATCATTCTGAGCGAAATATCCCAGAAGGAGAAAGACAAACATGGTATATACCCTTTCTGTTTCTAATGAGAAAACAAATATGATAAAACAAAAATATATGGAATTAGATGAAGCAAACAAACAGAAGGAAAAGAGCCCAAGAGAACTCTCAAGAAACAGAGACAAATTTGTTATCCACTCATTAATCCATAAAAACACTAAACTGAAGCCATACTACACACATACACACATACACACACACACACACACACAAACACAAAGGATCTTTAATGTAGAGGAATTTTTTTCCAGCAACATGGCTACTCTAGCAAGGGACCACATCCAAAGACCCTGGAATACAGATTCCACCTTTAACACATCTGGCTGGAATACACACCCTTAATCCCTCTGGCTAGAATTTAGTACACATCTCCAACCAGAAACAATGGCTTCTATTTGAGGGGCAGACAAAGTGATGATTCAGAGAAGGATTTGATAGAATGAGTCAGGGATAGGCTATGTCCACCCTATAAGAGCAGGACAGAAAAAGAGAGAGTCAGGGACATAGGACAGTATAATGGAAAGAAAGTAGTGTACAGAAATACAAGAGAGTTCATGCAGAGAGTACAGTAGAATTCTGGAATGGAGTTGAGTTCAGTGCAGTTCATTTGAATGCACTTGCGATCAGCTGAGTTCCTGCAGGTTCTTTCTGTTCTCTTCAGGAGAAGTCATTGCAAGTTAGTGAAGTTCAGTTCATGGAGTTCAAAGGCAGTTTTTTCCAAGCAGAACAATTCCATGGGAAACCAAGAGAATTCAGTTTGAATCAGTCAGATTTGAGAAGAATTTTGAGCCAGAACAGCTGAGCTGACCCAACAAGCCAGAGTTCACTAAAAACTAGAAAGGGCAAGATTACTCAGTAGTAATTCTCAGAGGCTGAAAATGTCCTAGGCCTAGGTTAGCAGAGGAGGCTGAAAGCTGAAGCCTTCAAGGTCTGGGCTTAAAGATGATTGAATTAGTATAAGGTGGCTAGAAGCTTCCAGGCCTAGGTTTGTGGGTATTTAGATAGAATGTACTAGGTTCAGCCCATGCCATGTATTAGTAAAGCTTAAGTATGGCTCACATTTTATCCACTCATTTGAGGAAATAAAAACATTTACACTTTAGGGTAAACAGAGACAAGAAAAAGAAGAGGAATTAAATAAAAATAAAATAAATTTAATAAGTTAATTTAAAAAAGAGGAAAAGCCCTGACAAGACATTATGACACAAGTAACAGCCAAAGATGCCCTTGAGATTGTTTTCTGTTGACTGTCTATAGCAGGCCTTCCAGCCTAGCCTTAAGAGTTTCTTTCACTTCCATTCCCTACATCTGGTAACTACACTACAATCCATGGAGCAAAACAGCCAAGTAGCAATAGGACCCAAGGGAGGGTTCTTGAATATCATTCAGAAGAGGAACTAGAACAGATAGGAGAAGTAAATGAAGAGAGGGAACTGGGCAGGAGATGGAGTGAGGAGGAAACAAGGATGGGGACCAGATGTGGAGAGAATGGGTGGGAGGTGAGAGGGCTGGAAACAAGAAAGAAAACTGAGAGGGAATATCTTTTTGTCAAACTGGAGGCCTGTGACAGGGTAGGCTCCTGGGAGGTTATGGGTGTGATTCTAGCTGAAATTTCTAACAGTGTATGGTAGGGGGCATGAAGATTGAAGTGGTCACCTCCTAGCCAGGCAGGACTAGTGGAAGGAGGGAAGCAATAACCCAATAACCCACCAACAAAACCTTTGATCCAAAAATTGACCTGCCTACAAGAAATACAAGGATAAGGAGGGAGCAAAGATTGAGGGAATGTTCAACCAATAATTGGCCCAACCTGAGAGCCACCCCAAGGTAGAGAGCCAGCCCTTGACACTAGTAATGAGCTCTGCTATGCTTGAAGACAGGAGCCTAACTTGACTCTTGTCTGGGAGGCCCCAGTCAGCAGAAGATCTAGACAGATCCTGGCACTTGCAGCCAAACAGGGGAAGAGTTCTGGGGGGTCCTTTGGAATTATTAGGGGAAAGATGAAAGGAGCTGGAGAGGACAGAAACCTCACAAGAAAAGCAACAGAAACAACTAACTCAGAGACATAAGGGCTTACAGAGACTGGTGGATCAGCTAAAGAGCATGGATGTTCTAGGCCTTGGACCTCTGCACAAATGTGGCCAATAGGCTGCTTTGTATTCACATGGGTCACCTGGCCAGTGTTTCTAATTGTACTCGATTTTCTGCTTTTGGATAACTTCCCCCTGGAAGTGTTGCCTTGCCTGACCTCAGGGGATGAGGATATGCTCAGTCCTGAAGTGCTGGGGAGGGTTAATACAGGGAAGTGGGGGAGTTCCTCTTTTCTGGGGGGGGGGAAGAGAGAGAGAGGAAGGGGGAAGGAGGGAAAGGGCCCATGACTGGAAGAAGAAGAGGGAGGGCCACCTTTGGGATGTAAATTAAATTAAAATAAAAGAATAGTTTCTTTCTTCAATGAGAATGCTTTGGAAAAAGTAAATTTTCATTCACATGTGGTTATCAACTGGAGACTGAATGTGGGGTAGGGATGGAGGCATCTGTGTACTTCTCCTTTCAGCTCTAGGTTCTAATCTGGTACAGATTTATGAAGGTCCAGTGCATGTTGCCCCAGTCTCTGTGAGTTCATATGTGCATGGTGCATGAATGACCCGGCCCGCAGGTCAGTCAAACGAGACCCTAAAAGAGGGGGTGAGAATGGGGTAGTACAAGAGAAACGAGAAATGAAGACCAAGACAGTTTCTCTGATCAAGGTCTCCGTTTATTATTTTTTTCTACATCCTTTATATAGGCAGGGCAAAGGAATGTACTAGGAATCACAGGTTGGCCCGCTAGAGGAGTCACAAGGTATGCTAATAACAGGATGACCCAACAAAAGAGTCACAAGGTGTGTTAATAAGGCTTGTTTGGAAAGTTTGTCAGAAGTGTTACTTGGGAAGCCCCCCGAGGGGGGAGGAGGGTTTAAGGTGTTTCAGGAAGATGACCTTATCACAAGCGCCAGCTCAGCCAGGAATGCACTATTGTCATTAAACCAAATGCCAAGAATTCTGGAGGCAGCAAGGTGCCAGAAGCACCCCCCCGCCGCCCACACACACACACAGACACACACACACACACACACACACACACACACACACACACACAAGAATCATGCTTATTTAGAAGTTCTTACTTGGTACCCTCCATATACTTTGGCTCTAAGACTCTTTCTGGTCTATTCTTCTGAGAGGTTCCCTGATCTTTTAGAAGGATATGATTTGATGCATACAACCTATTCGAGTCGGAGTGTTCCAAGGTCTCTCACTCTCTGCATAATGTCTGGCTGTGGGTGTCTGTGTTCACTCCCTTCTGCTTCATGAAGAGACTCCTCTCATAATGGCTGAGCAAGTCACTGATCTAGTTGTATAGCAGAATTTTATTAAGATTCTTTTTTTTTTTTTTTTTTTGCTACCTTTTGGGGCTTTGCTTTTAGAACAGTATTGGGTTTTCTCTAACTCTTTGGGCTTTATAATCTCAGGTTATTGTACAATTAAAGGTTAATATTCACCTGTAAGAGAATAATACCACATTTTTGTTTCTGGGTCAGGGTTATTTCACTCAGTAAGAATTTTACTAGCCCTATTCATTCACTTGCAAATTTCAATATTTCATTTTTATTTTTTTAATTTAATAGCTGAGTATTACTCCATTGTGTTAATGTACTACATTATTTTAATTCATTCTTAATTTTGTTTTTAGGGACATCTATGTTGTTTCCAATTTCTGGCTATTATGTGTCTTTTAAAGCAGCAGTGAACATGGCTGAGCAAAGGTCCTTGTGGAAGGATGAAGTGTACATTAGGCATGTGCCCAAGTGGTATAGCTGGATCTCGAGATAGATCAAGTCTCATCTTTCTGAAGAACCCAAACAGCGATTTTCATAGTAGTTGTATGAGTTTTCACTCCCACCAGCAACGGATGAGTGTCTACCCTACTCCAAACACTCACCTGCCTGAGTTGACTTGATTTATTGATCTTAGCCATTCTTAGGTATATAAGATGAAATGTCAAAGTTTTGACTTGCATATTCCTGATGACTAAGGATGTTGAAATTTTTTTTCTCTTGTTCTTAGAAAACTATGGTGGCTGTGTGTTTTCCAATAGGATATTCTTCTGGGATCCTGATTAGTATGGCTGCTAGGATTTTCAGAAAAAATTGTATTTGTATATGTATTTGTACATATTTGTATATGTATGGGTATTGTGAGTTGACATTTAGGAAGAGGGATGGCCTGGAGTTACTGTGTAGCTACAACCAAAGGAGGAAAGGAAGATTCTGCACCATCATCTGAGTAGGCTCTAGAATATGTGTAAGGAATGAGAAGAGGCCAAGTCAGGTATCTTCTACAGAGCTGTGGATGAGAATGGGGATTAGATATAAAGGAGAGAAGGGTATGCGAAGCTCTGAAGATCTCCTATCTGCTTTTCTGGACTACTTGCTACTCTGGCCTGCTCAGCATGCAAGTTCCCAGCAGATAACAACTGGAAATGGGGTATGGGATAACAGAATGTTTTTGGAAGATGGTTGAAGGAGAAGACACACATGTTTCATTGGAGTTTGCTGAAGAGAGAAAGGGGAGGTCACAGCTAGTGATTTGCTACAAAGCAGGACATGGAACTTGGGGAGAGGTGTATTTGGAGGATATGAAGAAAGAGTAAAATTCTGCAGTAGGCTACTTGCTTCCTTTGCTACAGTGAACTGTGTGTTTCTAGGAAATGCTTGCTGGAGTTTTGGGCTGGGATAAAACAATGACTGGGGAAAAGAAAATTTGGAAGTGAAAATCTGTGTAAGACACTGGAAATCAGGGTTGGGGAGGTTGCAAAATATGGTCTCCTCTAGAGCTGGGGTTAAATCTAGGAGATTAGATTTGGAAGAGAGAGAAAGATAAAATATGCATTTAGCTTGCAAGCATTCCTGAAGGATTGGGCTTCAAGCTCACAAGGAATGCCTGCTGGCATTGGGGTCTGGGAGAAAGCAGTAAGTAGTGTAAGGGAAGGGGGTTCGGATGGGAGAACCTGTGATACACAGGAGATGAAGAGAGGGGAGAAGGGCTGCTATAGCAGGTGGTTCAGAGTCTAGCTGTAAAATGTTATTTTCTAAAGCCAATGGGTAGATCATTTGTTATAGATGGTTCAAAATTCTTAGTGGTTAACACTAAGTTTCCTCCTTAAGTAACCCCATGATATAACCAATTTACATTTCCCACCTTGACCTTTAAAAACAGAAATGTACCCTATGTCTTGCTTTACCACTTCAGAACAATAAGCAGTGTAGAAGCACTGGCTAGGAAGAATACCTTTACACTAATTACTGCTGGGAGTAGTGACTTTAAGAAACTAGTGTGCCAAATTAGGAAATGTTTTCCAATTGTGTATGTCTGAATAGACATCAAGAATGTGGCTTGCTGATCTAAATAAAGTTAATTATGTTACTAGTAAAGTATCAAAATAGTTTTAAAACAAGCTGAGTGCTTTCCAAGTCTGATTCTATATAAAACAAACATTTCATTTAGCCAAAGGCAGGCAACTGGAAAGCTGGTGCCAGATGGATGATGGAAAAGGGAGAGAAGAAAGAGAGAGAGAAAGACAGAAAGAGAGAGAGAGAGAGAGAGAGAGAGACAGAGAAAGATATTCTAGGAAAATGTTATGTGAAAATTGCTCCAATTACCTTATAACACTGAAACATTGCTCAGATTCCAATATATTAAATAATTAATAGCGTAATAATTTATTCAATAAGATACATATTACAATGGTGTAGCATGCTCTAAATTTATGTTTTCCTTGTCATAATTGACTTTTGAAATTTAAAAATGGAAATTACCTAATTTTGGTATAAGTGTGAAAGATTATATTGGTAAAGGTCATTCCTTGCATTCTAAATATGTTTAGACAGCTATTTTGTTTTGTATACTTTCTGTAAACAAGCCTCAAAAGCAAATAGAATGTTTTCTTTCAGTTTGTTATTATTATGTAATAAATCACAAAACATTTATTATCTTTAAGGAGCTCTGTCATTGTACAATAGCTGTGGGTCATACAGCTAGATATAAATTACTTAATTCCTTTCCATTACTGTCCTAAGCATGGAATTAATGTTCTAAATGGAGTCAGTCTATCTATCTATCTATCTATCTATCTATCTATCTATCTATCTATGTATCTATCTATCTATCTATCTATCTATCTATCTATCTATCTATCTATCTATCTATCTATCTTCTCTTTGAGAATCCTAGTACTCGTCCATGCTGTCAGAGCTCAGTTCATTGCAGTTATAGTTTTAAGAATTTCAGATCCTAATAGTCCTGATCTATTTCTAACCACATGTTCTCTGTGCATGATAGTTAATTTTTTCTTCAAAGCCATTTTGAATTTATTTCAGGTTCATAGTATGCCTGAGACTTCTGGTATCTCTAAAATAAAGATCCAGGCCAAAAGCTCAGAGTGTCCCTGGTCAGTTGATAACGAAACAAATAATAAGGGGTATTGAGTAGATTGCTATGCTTCCTCCAGATTATATGACAAGTAAAAAGAAGAGGAAATAGATTAATGAGGTTGTTTGAAACTTTCTTTGATAAACTTTCTTTGATAAGCTTTGGTATTTGATCTCATAACACCCATGATTTATTTGTGAGTTGTGTTTATAGACACATGCTCAGTCCATTTGAGACTGAGTAACGATTATTACTGCCTGGGTTTGCATTACTCCGTATTGGTAATAACCTTATAGCTAGTGTAAGATGCAAAAGCATGATCTCTAAGTAGGTCATATGAATAAAGACATATCAAACATCTTGAAAACATTAGCATGAATATCCAATAGCATTATTTTCTATTCAAACTCTGAAAAAAAAAAAGATTTGACAAGGTAAGACCTAACCTCTCAATAAAAGCAATGTTTCACATCCAAGCAATTGATTCTATTTGACTAGACTACTACTAAGAATATATCCAAAACATGTTCAACTATACAACAGGGACATTTTCTGAACCATGTTCATAGGATCTAGTTTTAAATTTCAACAAAAACTTGTTGTATATTATTTGCCATGCTTTATCCCATGAATTTAATGGAGAACAGTGATATTTTTGCTACATGGAGTCTATGGACATATGATGAACATATATTGGTCTATTAATTTTGAGTTCATTTTTACCAAAAATAAGTGTCTTTAACTTGATATAAAAACATTCACTTTTTGTGAAATTTAATTCAAATTTCAAAAATTTCTAAATATTTTATTTTAGTATTTTTTTCTATGAATTATATAGTATAAAATGGGTTTTTATATATCCAGTAACTTTACTAAATTTGCTTATTAATTCTGGGATATGTATTGAAGATAGTAATTAATTCTTTATATATACCATTTTCATGTATAGGCATCTTAGTTTTCTCTATAAATGTGGATTTTCCTTATTTACCAATTTAATCAACTATCTAGACTCTCTGATACACCATTTAAAAATAATGGTTCCTGAACAAGAACATGGTTTATTGCTCTTTGGAGAGCTTTATGTCTTCAGAGGTGCTTTGTTCTGCAGCCTTAAGCCATGTTGATGTTCTAATGATATTCTATTATACTCATAGATCAGGGATTAGCCAATTGTTATCAGAGAGACATTGACCAGCATCTGATAGACACAGATGAAGAAACAGATAGCCAAACATTAGGCAGAGCCAGGGGACCCCAAAGAAGAGAAGGAAGAAGGATTCTAGAAGCCAGAAAGTTCAAGAACATTGGAAGAACATGACCCATAGCATCAACTAAGCAGGGCTCACACAGGCTTGCAAAAACTGAACTTAAAATCATGGACCCTGTACAATTCTGAGCTAGGATGTTTGCATATATGTCACTTTTGTGTACTTTGGTGCAGGAGTTGAGAGACATGTCCTTAAATAGCCGGAGCTGGAGAGGGGCATGTCTGTGATGACTGCTTTGCCTCTGCTTGAGACTCTTTCCTCCTTCTGTGTTGATTCATTCCAGGTTAACTGGAGGAAATTTGCTTAGTATTATTGCAACATGGCATGCAATGTTTAATTGCATGCCTGGAAGGCTTGGCTTTTTCTCTGAAGGGAAATAGAGGAGAAGAAGTGGATATAGGAGAGAGATAAAGTGGGTGAGATTGGAGGAAGGAAGGTAAGGAAAACTGTTATTGGGATGTAATATATGTAAGAAATAAAGATAAAGCTTTAAAAATATATTTTAAATAAAAATTAATCAATCGATCAAATAAAACATGAACTAAAATGATGCTGAAAAAGAAAAATAAGATAAGCAAAATAAAATTAGTCAATAGAAAACCTCCAAAATAGGATAGTTCATCTGGAAAACAGAGAATCAGAGATAAAAAAACAAGGTAAAGATTCACTTAGTAAAAATTAACAATTGTTTAATATATATATATATATATATGAACACCAACTGGAATAAACTTAGACAACAGGAAGAGACTCAATCCTTGAATTATGGAAATAGGAGGAGAAGAAAAGAGAAGCACTGGCATAAAAAATGTTTTTTCTTTTAACAAACTCACAATAAGAAATTCCAGACATATAAAAAGAGATGGTCATTGAGACACAACAGACCTACAGAATTCTGAATAGAAAAGATGAGATGAGAAAAAAGCTAGGCCCCTGCTCAGATGTAGCCAGTAGGCAGCTCAGTCTTTATGTGGGTTCCTAGTAAGGAGAGCAGGGTATCAAAACAGATGCTTAGACTTATGGCCAACATTTGGGCAGAATGCAGGGAATCTTATGAAAGAGGTGGGAAATAGTAAGATCTGGATAAGACAGGAGCTCCACAAGGAGAGCAACAGAACCAAAAAAAATCTGGGCACAGGGGTCTTTTCTGAGACTGAAACTCAAACCTAGGACCATTGATGGAGGCAACCCCTGCACATACATAACCCATGACAGTTCAGTGTCCAAGTGGATTCCACAGTAATGGAAAAAGGGACTGCTTCTGACATGAACTGATTGGCCTACTCTTTGGTCACTTCCCCCTGATGGGGGAGCAGCCTTACCAAAACACAGAGGAAGACAATGCAGCCAGTCTTGATGAGACCTGATAGACTAGGATCAGAAGGAAGCAGAGGAAGACCTCCCTTATCAGTGGACTTGGGGAGGGGCATGTGTAGAGAAGGAGGAGGGAGGGTAGGACTGGGAGGGGAGGAGAGAGGGATACATGGGGAGATACAAATTGAATAAAGTGTAATTAATAAAAATTAAAAAAAAAACAAGGAAATCATGAAATTTGCAGGCAAATGGTGGGATCTAGAAAAGATCATGAGTGAGGTATCCCAGAAGGAGAAAGACACACATGGTATATACTCACTTATATAGACCCATAAGATAAGATAAACATACTGAAATAAGTGCACCTAAAGAAAATAAATAAATTTTAATAAAAAAGGGAAATTATGAAATTTGCAGGTAAATCGTGAGATCTGGAAAAGATCATCCTGAGTGAGCTATCCCAGAAGCAGAAAGAAGCACACAGTATATACATATAGACATATAATAGAGGATAAACCTACTAAAATCTGTACACCTAAAGAAACTAATCAAGAGGGAGGACTCTTGCTAAAATGCTCAATTCCTATCCAGAAAGGCAAAGAGGATGGACATCAGAAGAAGGAGAAAAGAGGGAACAAGTCAGGAGCCTGACACAGAGGACCTCTGAAAGGCTATCAAAGCAGATGCTGAGACTTAGGGGCAAACTTTGGGCAGAGTGCAGGGAACCTTAGGAAAGAAGTAGGAAACAGTAAGATCTGGAGAGAACAGGAACTCCACAAGGAGAGCAACAGAACCAAAAAATCTGAGCACACGGGTCTTTCCTGAGACTGATACACCAACCAAGGTCTATGCATGGAAATAACCTAAGACCTCTGCACAGATGTAGCCTATGGCAGTTCAGTATCCAAGTGGGTTCCATTGTAATAGGAAGAGGGACTGTCTCTGACATGAACTGATTGGCCTGCTCTTTAATTACCTCCCCCTGAGGGGGAAGCAGCATTACCAGGCCACAGAGGAAGACAATGTAGCCACTCCTGATGAGACCTAATTGACTAGGATCAGAAGGAAGGAAAAGAAGACCTCCCCTATAAGAGGACTGGGGAGGGGCATGCATGCAGAGGGTGAAGGAAGGGAGGGATTGGGATGGGAGGTGGGAGGGAACCACAGGGGGGGATACAAAGTGAATAAAGTGTAATTAATAAAGAATTAAAAAAATAATAATGGAAAATTATATTCTAACCAAATGGAACCAAGATACAATTAGACTTAGATATTTTCTACTATCTGACAATGGACCAAAGTTAAAACAGTATGAAGTAAATCATTTTAAAACAGACATACAATGAATGGGACAGAATCAGTAATTACAAATCTCTCTACAACAAAAAATGTCTAGGATCCAATGGACTGGATGCAAAATTTACTGCATCACCAGAGAAGATCCAACTGCAAAACTTGCCAAGTTCCATAAAATTATAAAAGGGAATATATCTTCAAAATATATTTTACAAAGCAAGCATTACTCTGAACCTTATCTAGGCTAAGATAATTTTAGGATCATATCCCTAATCATAGACATAAATTTCTCAACATAATTTTTGCAAACTAAATATAAGTTTATGTTAAAAAAACAACAACATACTCCATGATCAAATAGGCTTCACTCAAAGGACTAAAGAACAGTGTTTAAACACAGCACATAGATAGATTACAGGCCAGATATCACATAATCATATTACTAATCACGCACACAAAAAACTTTGAAAAAATCCAAAATTGTTTTATGTTAAAATCCCTGAAAAATACAGAAATAAAGGGAACATTGTTCAACATAATAAATATTTGTGGCAGTACAATCTGTTACAGCCACTATGGAATCATTATGGATATTCTTTTAAATGACATAATATATCATCTATCTGTAGCACTCCTTTGCATATTTTCAGGTGACTCTGTGTCCTACTACAGTGAAACTAGCTCATCCATGATCATTGTTGTTCTATTCAGAACCACCAAGAAATGGAAACAGTGTAAGATACCATTTATTTATGAAAATGAGAGAACTTAGAGAGAGCGTCTTTAAATGGCACAGCTATATCACACCCTCTATCCGCAAGGCTCAGGGATCTTTGATGAATAGACTGGTGGTAAGATAATATGAGTGAGATAGCAAAGAGAGGCAATGGAAGATCATTTGCTAGACATGACACATGAACTCAAGAAAAGCTGTGATTAAAGTCTTCACAAGATCATCTAAAGGAACGAAGTAGGGGCTCATGACATTCTGTAATTAATGAGGAGCTCCTGACTGTTGATAGGTTCTAAAAGAGAGTCAGTTTTCTTCAGTTACCCAGCTTTTGAGAGTCTACCAAGACACCAGTTAATTACATTGTCCTACATGCACGCACAGTAATCGGATTCAGTGGGCTTACAAAAGAGAAGATGAAATGGGAAGGAATAATGATGAAATATGGGGGAGAAACACAAACAGTGGGAAAGGAGAAAATTGTGGTTTTTTTTGAAGCATTATAAGCATGTAGGAAATTCTCAAATATGAGTGATTTGGGGAGGATTATACTTTTTCTTAAAGTAGCGTCCTGTCTCACGCTGTACAATGTGACAGCAAATAAAGACAAAGATCCAGAACAGCACCTACCATATTAATAACATTCTATTTAGTACACAATATACATTTCAGTTGCAAATGCCTACTAATATTTCATATGTTCATCATTTAGAAGTATTGACACTTTGAAGTCTCAGTTTATAAGATAAATAATCTGGGGGGGGGGTCATAACTCAGCATTCTAAGTGTTAAAAGCAATCTTGCAAACAAGCAGTGAGAAGCCAGGAAGGAGATTTCCACATAATCTATTCAGAGTAAAGACTGAACTAGAATATAACCCCTGTCCCTAGTTAGACCCTTTGGTTCCATCCACAGTTCTCCTGCTGTCTTGTATATTAACTTGTGAGTGGTGTGTGTGTGTTGCGGGAATACAAGCATGTGCACACATGCAGTGTGTGTATCAGATAATGTCTTTATAGTACTACTCAAGCTCTTTGTCCTTACTACCTTCATAACTCTTTAAGGGAAACCTGGGAATGCCAAGTGCTCTGCAAGGTGACCACAGTGTCACTGTGATAAAATCACCTTCCCTTGAGAGCTGAGATCTGGGTCATTAAGAACACCCCTTAGGAATAAGAGGGAGAGAAACTACTTTCACTAGAATTATCCTTAAATCTAGGTGAAAGTACTACTTTATATTAAATTTAACATACTGACTAGATCTGATATTTTAAGCTGTGGCAAAAACATATATCCAAAGGCAGACACTCGTTAAGAGAAAAGATGGCTACACATCACCTTCAGTCCTTGATTTTTTTCTTGAATATTTATTATTATTACTATTAGTAGTAGGAAATTTTTATTTTTTATATTAATAACAATTTATTATACACTTTGTATCCCGGCTGTAGCCCCCTCCATCATTCTTTCCAAATCCCCTCCTCCCTCCCTCATCTCCTTCCTGCCCCTCTCCAAGTCCACTGATAGGGGAGGTCTTCATCCCCTCCCATCTGACCCCAGCTTATCAGGTCTTATCAGGACTGGCTGCATTCTTTTAAGAGAGGGAGAAGATTTCACCAGCATCATTTTGGTTTGTTTTCTAAAAACATTATTAAATTTTTGCCATGCTTCTTTCAGTGAATTTATAAGACACTACTAATTATGTTTTTTTTTTAAATTAATTCTTAAATCAATGATGTTTTTTTCTTTGACTCTAATTTGCCGAGGATCTACCTGACAGGCAGCTTCTTACTTGTAAAAACTATTACAGTGTAAGTTTTGTTTAGGGGCAGGTAATGTCCAGATGGGAATGCTCACAAGGATCACCCATCTGTATCACAGCAGGAAAATGCCATCTGTCCAAATTAATCAGAAATTTTTCAAATCTGTGATTTTGAAATGCTTGATTATTCATTCTTCAGGAGGAAACAAAACTGTAAAAACCTGTGATACATAAGCTCTTATTCATTTATATAGCAATAGAAGAATTAATCATTTATATAGTAATAGAAGAATTAAGTATAGTGTCTAAAGCATCACCAAAGTAATTATCTAGTTGGGACAAATACAAGTTTCCTTTGACACAAGAGAAAATTGACTTCATTCTTGAAGACACACCTATACAACACATTGAATACAGAGAATTTGAGCTTGTGCCTACAGTGAACCTTCGCCCCTATGTTCTATCATCTTTTGGTACAGTAAGCAAGTTACTTTGCACACAAAAGGGAAATATAAACACCAACTCAATCACATAACTTTAGATAGACAATGGTGTCCTGTTTGCAAGATATGCTAGGACAATTGTGGACCAAAGCTTATTAGAGTAACCAACCAACATCTGATTTGAATTAAGAGCCATTCCTAAAGAATGAACCCAGAAGCAACAATCCTTGAGCAACCAAGAACCTGAGACTATACAGCCCATGGACCTAGCAGAAAACCACATACTATTGTTCTACTACAGGAAGGTAAGAACAACATAACTCCTCATGAAATCTGCTATGCTCCTAAGTCTGTGCATTGAATAGCCATCAATAGAGAAGCTTCCTTTTAAGAAAATGGGATCAAACACAGAGACTCAAAGCCAAACATTGTGAAGACAGTTAGAGACCTTAGAACACTCAGCCAAAAACGGATGTCTTCACCAAATACCTCCCCTCAAGGTGCACGGAATCTCTCAGAGGAGGAGGCAGTGACATTGTAAGAGATAGAGGAAACAGAGGACACCAATAAATAAATAAGTAGATGGATAGATGATAGATAGACAGACAGATAGATAGATAGATAGATAGATAGACAGATAGATAGACAGATAGATAAGGTCCTTTAAAATAATGCACAAATGAACTCATAGAAACTAAAGCAGCATGCAGAGATCTGCACCAGATGGAACCTTAAAGCAAAAAGAAGTAGATACATGCCTACACTCCAAACCAAGAAGCCATCTCCAATTGATAACTACTGGCAAACAAAAACTTAGTTTTCTCCAAGAAAGTCTCACTGGTGAAATTAACTACTCTTAAGTTTAGAAGAATGCCCAGAAGAAGATGGCTAACAAGAAAAGAATTTAACTTTATATTTGAAGGTTCATTTTCTCATAATGTCATGTGATAGTTTCCTTTTCTTTTTATTCTAATTTTTAGCTTGTATTTTTATTTTATTTGTTTATTAAATATTTATTTTACATATTTTATTTTCACATTTTTTCCCAAAAGATACTTTGAATACATTTTATGGTTTCCAGTTTAGAATTTTTTTTATAGGATTTGTGAGTATAAAAGCCTGTGTGTCTCTGAGTCTGTTTATTTTAACTTTTATTAGGTTCTTTTCTTTTTCTTTGATTTTTCCTATTCTAGTGTGTTAGTTTTTGTTTTAGAATATTATTATTCTTATCTCTAGAAGTCTGTTTGTTTTCTAATGAGACAGAAATGAGTGGATTCAAATGGAAGGAGAGTGGTCAGGATCTGAGAGGAACAGAGAGAGGGGAAACTACCGTTAAGATATATTATGTGGAGAAAATATCTATTCTCAGTAAAAGAAAAAAGTTTTCTCAGTTGGACAAGACTTTTAGTTAACACTTGGTAAGAACTTTTTGGTTACTTAAGTAGCCAATATATTAATACAATCTACTTCCATCTATGAAAGGAGAGCTATAGAAATGTGTGGGATGAGACTCTTAGATACTAATTGCTATACACTTCATACTACATCTTTTAACATTGAAGAAGATTCAGATTCTTTAATAAGGTCATTGTTTGCTTGATTGACAAAAATTTTTAAGAATATTTTTTAATTTATTTGTTGTTGTTGTTTTTTTTTATAACTATTTTTTTTTTATTTTTATCAGTTACATTTTATTAATTCTGTATCCCAGCCGTGCCCCGAACCCTCGTTCCCTCCCAGTCCCTCCCTCCCTCCCTCATCACCACTGTGCCCCTTTCCAAGTCCACTGATAGGGGGGTACCTCCCCCCATTCATCTGATCCTGTTTTATCAGGTATCTTCATTGAGTTCCTGTTAGAAATAGTCCTTGTTCCCCTCACTTTGGGAAACCAATTGGTTACTGAGCTACCACAGGCTACATCTGAGCGGAGGTTCTAGGTTATATCCATACATGGTCCTTGGTTGAATGTCAGTTTCAGAAAAGACCCTGTGCCCAGATATATTTGGTCTTTGTGGAGCTCCTATCCTTTCCCCATCAGACTAACTCCCCTTCTTTCTTATGATTCCCTGTACTCTGCCAAAGGTTTGGTCATGAGTCCTTGCTTTGAAAACACTGCTAGTTAGAGGCTTTCAGATACGCTCAGTAGACCCCTGTCATGCGTTCAATGCACATCCCATCTGTCTTTCTAAACGAGGATTGATCCTCTTACCCCATGTCCGCTCTCTTGATTATCTTTTTTAGGTGTATAGATTTCATTATGTTTATCATATCTTATAGGTCTATATAAGTGAGTATATACCGTGTTTGTCTTTCTCCTTCTGGGATATTTCACTCAGAATGATGTTTTCTAAATCCCACCATTTGCCTGCAAATTTCATGATTTCCTCCTTTTTGATTGCTGAGTAGTATTTTATTATTACAATTCATTCACTTGGTACCACAGCTGTAGTCCCCTCCCTCATCCCCTCCCTATCCCACCCTGCCTCCCTCATCTCCTCCCATGCCCCTCTCCAAGCCCACTGATAGGGGAGGAGGACTCCCCTTTCATTTGACCCTAGCCAATCAGGTCTTATCAAGACTGGCTGCATCGTCTTCCTGTGTGTCCTTGTAAGATCTCGACCTCCACTCCTCTACTCAGGAGGAGTTGATCAAAGAGCCAGCCACTGTCAGAAACAGCCCCTATTCCACTTACTAGGGAACCCACTTGGATACTGAGCTGCCATGGGCTACATCTGTGCAGGGGTTCTAGGTTTTCTCCATGAATGGTCCTTGGTTGGAGTATCAATCTCTGGAAAGACCCCTGGGCCCAGATTTTTGGTTCTGTTGCTCCCCTTGTAGAGCTCCTGTTCCCTCCAGGTCTTTCTATCTTCCTCTTCTTTCATAAGATTCCCTGGTTCTACCCAGCAAGATATTAAAGTAGGGAATCTTACTGACTACTTTTAATTTTAGTTTTTGCAAGATTTTTTTTTTTTTACTTTATGTTAAGCACAATAGACCACATCATTATTGTATTATGCCACTGTGGGAAAGCTCATTTATCTGAATATAAATATGCTTTTTCATATTTGTGATATTGATATTTTTGACAAATCTATTTTAGCATGAATGTGTAAGTTCTTCTATAACATAGATATTCAAAATTATGTTTATTTAATATAGATAATAGCATATATTCTCAGAGATAACACTACTTAAAAGATGACATAAATAAATAAATGCAACATTTATGAGAGGCCTAATCTACCTGAAACCTCTTAAGATAAATAAGTCAGAAAAGTAAAGCATTGATGTTTCCCCTTATTTGTCAATGACATTTTTTATAAATACATTGAATAACATAAGTCTATAGAAAGTGGATGGAAATAAAGAAGAAAAAGAAAACAAATGAATAAATAAAGAAATAAATAAAGAAGAAAAAATCAGGAAAATCTGAGCATATATTTTATTATATAATAATCAATTATCATATGTAATGAATTATTGCTATTTTTTTAATTAATGGTAAGCCTACAAAAAACTGTACATCTAAAGAAACTAATCAAGAGATAGGAGGACCCTGACTAAAATGCTCAATCCCCATCTAGAAAGGCAAAGAGAATGGACATCAGAAGAAGAAGAAAACAGGAAACAACCTAGAAACCTGCGACAGAGGGCCTCTGAAAGACTCCGCCCTGCAGAGTATCAAGGCAGATGCTGTGACTTATGGCCAACTGTTGGGCAGAGTACATGGAATCTTATGTAAGAAGTGGGAAATAGTAAGATCTGGAGAGGACAGGAACCCCACAAGGAGAGCAACAGAACCAGAAAATTTTGAACACAGGGGTCTTCCCAGAGACTCATACTCCAAGCAAGGACTATTCATGGAGATAACCTAGAACTCCTGCACAGATGTACCGCATGGCAGTTTAGTGTCCAAGTGGGCTACATAGTAATGGAAAGAGGGACTGCCTCTGACATAATCTGATTGGTCTGCTCTTTGATCACCACCCCCCTGAGGGGGGAGCAGCCTTACCAGGCCACAGAAGATGACAATGCAGCCATTCCTGATGTGATCTGATAGACTAAGATCAGAAGGAAGGAGAGGACCTCCCTTATCAGTGGACTTGGGGAGGGGCATTTGTGAAGAAGGGGGAGGGAAAGGTGGGATCGGGAGGGGAGGAAGGAGGGGCTTATGGGAGGATACAAAGTGAATAAAGTGTAATTAATAAAATAAAATAAAGTTTTAAAAAAATTTAAGAAAATTAATGGTAAGCCCTAAAGAACTATATGCAAATAACATTATACAGATGGAACAAGTTGTATTTATAAATATATATAAATATATAATATATAGTAATAAATATATAATAAATATGTCATAATATAAAATATATAATAAATAATTTAATATAAAAGATATATATATATATATATGCAACAAGTATGAAAAAAAGAGATCATGGATTTGAAAGAGAGCAAGAGGTTATAGTTTGGATGAAGGTAAAGAAAGGAGGAAATGATGTAGGTATTAAAATTTCAAAACTAATAAACATTTTTAAAATGGTAGTGCTTGAGTGCTTAAGCTTTTCCAAGTGTTGCTCTAATGAAGATATTCTAGAAAAGCTGCTGAGTCATGGTAAAAACACTAGGTAAGCTATGACAATTCTGTGCCCTAGCATCATCCCATGGCCACACTCATCATCCTTACCTGAAGACAGGAGAAAAGAGTGATGTCCTAAAGTACTTCAGAATTGACTTGCTACTTATCTGGACTACTTTCCTTCAAGCCATTCCTCTGCGTAGAACACAGCAGAAATTTAATCATGGATACCACCACAAAAGTTGATTTCAACTATGAAAAATATCACACAAACACTTCTTGTACTTATTTCAGAAGTAACATTGAAGCCTTAGTCACCAGAAAGTCAGGGCCTTAAACTAGGAAATGATAATAAGAAATGGCAGAGCAACCCATGTCTAGTCAGAAATTCTTAAGTTCCCAGATTTTTTTAAATTTCCAAGCTATTCCTTAACTCCAATCAATGCTCAATTTGTTTTAGTTCTAACAATTGGACTGTGTCTTTAAGAATTTGTGTTCTAAATTTCTTTCCAAGAAACTACTTAAACACCTGATACACTGAAGAACAGAAGATACAGATGTATAGATACATGATAGATAGATAGATAGATAGATAGATAGATAGATAGATAGATAGATAGATAGATAGATAGATGAGAGATAATTACAGTGGCATTCTGACACTGCATAAAATACAGTGTTTTAACAGAGCACCAAATGCCTGTTCTCAAGTGACGTGGATCTTTTCTTTTATCCATTAAATTAGGTAACTTCAGAGTTGGCTAGTTGTTTTTAATGCTCTTTCAAAAAATACAACTTTATTGTGCAAAGTGAGCATTCCCAGAGGCATTTCTGTCACATTGAACCTTTAATCTTTTAAACACATGCTTCATGCTTGATGCTGAGAATGCTGAGGAAAGGATGAATTTAACTGAGCATGCTTAGATTACGTGTAGGCTCTTTGACTACAGTCTCCCTGCTGCCTTGTTCCTTGATGACATTGCTTTAGAAACAGCTTCCCTAGTTCCTTCTTTACTGAATGTAACAAATCTCAATTCTTTTTTTCTTTTTTTCCTCAGTATATTTATTTTGCTTTGCACTAATTGAGAAGCAAGTACATTGCATTAGGTTCTGTTATGCTCAGACACATTTCACAAAATTACCTGGAGCCTCATTGGGATACATAGAATTTTAGGTCCTGTCTTCATTCTCACCAAATTGGTGTCAAAATGAGCTGCCCATCGTTGGTGAGTCTTCTTCCTATTGCTACTGTTATTTTCCCAAAGGAGACAAAACCTACTGTTGTAATTCAGAGTTCCAGCTATTAGCTTCTGATTCCAGAGTTCATTAAATTAGTCACCACATGATGCTGATTGGTTCTTTACAACCAATAGGAATATAATATTTGGTTGGGAAAGACCAGTTAAATTTTTTTATTTAGAAAGTGTTCGTTCCTCTTCCTTGTTCCAACTCTCTCTTCCCATTCAGTATCTCTCTTTTATACTACTTTTAAGCAAAGTTCAGCATTGCAACAGTCTTACGGAGAAGATTAGATGGCCAGGAACAGAGGAAAAGTCACTGTGCAATATTCAACAAACAACTAGACCCTCTGTTCAGTAATGTAGAAAAACAGAATTATTCTAACAGCATAAGATTAACAGGAAACCTTTCCTAGTCAGTCCTCATGTGACACTTAAGCCTCACTTCCATCCTAGCATAAGATTCAGCTAAGTCACATCCAGATGCAAAATGACAAGAAAGCACAGAATAATAAAATGGCAACTGGTTCTGTGTAACAGATACTTTGAATATTATTCACTTGCACATAAGGCTTGTTTATAATATTTTATATATTTAACATCTATGACTCTATGTTCCTACAAACATGGTTAACCATTTATTTTTGTCAGATAATGTTCTGGTAACAAACTTAGCTGATTGTCCTCAATGAATGGCATTTATTGTTAAGATTTATCTGAAGTTGAATAGTTAATTTTTAAATCAACACAAAATTAAGAACAAAAATAAAATATATTCATACATTTGAAACAGCTACAGCTTGTATTATAAAATATTAATCAAATACAATTTTGCTCTAGAAAATCAGTTTTCTGATATTTCTTTGATCTGTTTTTTCATCTGGAAATGTAGGTAAGGCTGAAAAATAATTTATAGAAGGTAAAGGTTACAGTTTTTATACTTATGTATTTATTGAATAAATATTTGTGCTTTTGTTCTGATTATTCCTTAGAATTTTTAGTAGTAGAATTTGATTGATAACTCATTAAATTAATCAGAACATTATTTGATTTGAATGGCTAATAATTATAATTTTAGATTTTTAATGCCATGCATCTATTTCAGTTTTAATTCAGTTGCTTTCAAAGAGTGTCTCTTTGGTAATTTGCCAAAAGGCATTGTGATATGTCTTAAATCTACTGTTTACACATAGAATAGTTAGTGGTTCACTTTTGAATTCAGGTCTTTCAGGATGACCAACGTAGGCAAAATTCAATAATGAAATTTTTCTATGTACAAGCTGGCTTTAATTTTTTTTAAAGAATTAAGAAAATAAACTCATTAAAAGTCAAAGTTGTAAGATTGGTCAAGAACTGTTACCGGCCTGTAGGCTGTTGTTTTGTTCTGATGACAGTGTCCTTTGCTTCACAGAAGCTTTTCAGTTTCATGAGGTCCCATTTATTGATTGTTGCTCTTAGAGTCTGTGCTCTTGGTGTTCTGTTCAGGAAGTTGTCTCCTGTGCCAATGAGTTCTAGGCTGTTCCCCACTTTTTCTTCTAACCGATTTAGTGTGTTCAGTTTTATGTTGAGATCTTTGATTCATGTGACCTCCACTTTTGTGCAGGGTCACAAATATGGATCTACTTGCATTTTCTATAGGTAGACATCCAGTTAAACAAGCACCATTTGTTGAAGATCCTGTCTTTTTTCCATTGTGTGGTTTTGGCTTCTTTGTCAAAAACTAAATTTCTGTAGATGTGTGGGACCTCTAAAGGACTCTACCCACCAGGGTGTAGAAGGAGATACTGAGGAGGCTTTTAGCCAAACTTTGGGCAGAGTGCAGGAAAGCTTGCCAAAGAAGAGAAATATAAAAAAAACCTGTAGAGGACAGGAACTCCACAAGGAGACCAACAGAAACAAAACCCTGGGCCCATGGGTTCCTTCAGAGACTGATAATCCAACCCAGGACCATGCATGGAGAGGAATTAGACCCCCTGCTCAGAGGAAATCTATAGGCTACTCAGTTTTCAAGTGGGTTCCTTAGTAAGGGGATCAGGGGCTGTCTCTAACATGAAATCAGTGGCTGGCTCTTTGTTCACCTCCCCTTAGGGGGGGGTTTAGGGCTGCAGCTTTGCCAGGCCACAGCAAAAGATGATGCAGCCAGCCCTGAGGAAAGCTGATAGGCTCAGGTAAGATAGATGGGGGAAGAGGTCCTCCCCTATCAGAGGAAAATGGAAAGGGCATAGGGGGAGATGGAGAAGAGGGAAGGTGGGTGGGACTAGGAGAAGACAAGGGAGGCGTCCACAATGGTGAAACAATTTGAATAAATTATTATAAATACAATAAAAATTAAAAATATCATTATAAGAAAAAAAACAAAGTTTTTGTTTCTAAACTTTCCCAACATTAGAATAAAAGGAATAATCCTGTTCAATTGAATGAGAAAAAGAAGCAACTTCCTTGTTAAAAGCTCAGCAAACACCATTTAACTCATAATATTAAAACTCAGCATGTCTTTGAGCAGCTAAATTAAAAGCTATTAAGAGCCACATAGTTAATTAATGGATCTAATTCTTTTTATCAATTAAAAGGTACATAATTTACCAGGGTGAAGAATAATTAAACAAGACATTTCTTATAGAGTGTGGCACTAAGCCTCAGCCTTCGGAACATGGTAGACCAACTATTTGGGTATCACTTGCACCTCATGTAGAAGGCAAATCCTTTCTTCTTCACATTGACAAAGAGAGCCTTATGACTTTTTTTTTGCAAGACTGTTGTGGTACAAGTATCAAAATTAAATCTAGAAAGCACTGACATAAATTAATAATTACCAAGATATACTCCAGTGAGAAAATTATCTCTCAAGACTTTATAAATTTCCTCTGTACTTTTCACTGAAATTAAGTCCCATTTTCTTATTTTCCTTTTCATTCTTAAGAAAAGATTCTTGTTTGAGATATATACACAGAGACACACTTCTCCTCACACTCAGGAATCCCAAAATAAATCAAAAGACATAATATATCTGCTAAGGAGCTATAGAGTAAACAGAGAGTGAAAATATCATATATTATTTATATATAAATATGTATATATGTACACATATATATAAATAAGGTAAAGTAAAAGTTTTAAAATAAGGTAAAATTAAAAAAGAAAAAGCTCTGACAGGGCATGAGACAAATAACCTCCAATAATGTCATTGCTTTTGTCTTGTGTTGGGCATGCAGTCCACCCTTAAGTGAAATCACCACCATGAGTCTTGGAGGAAACTAAATGTTTATTTTCAAGTGCCTATAAATTCTAGATAGTTTCTGTGCTAGGGATGGAGATGGCTGTCTACTATATTCAGCTCAAGGACCCTATCTGGTACAGATTTGTCTAGGCTCTACCTTATTTTCTTGGTGTCCTCCATCCCCTCTGTCCCTTAAACTCTTTCTGTCTCTCCTTCTGAGAGCAGGGTTTTGCTGAGCCTTGAGAAGAGGGATTTGATGGAGAAGTCCCAAATAATGGCTGAGTAGGTCTGGTTGTGGATCTCTGTATTTGTTGTTATCTGCAGCAGGAGGAAGTTTCTCTGATGATGGATGAGCAAGGCACTGAGCTATGAGTATAGCAGTAAATTCCATTTTTAAACACGTATTTTGTATTGATATAGATTGCAAGACTCCCAGATTGACATGTTCCAACAAAATTCTGCAAAATAAAATAGGTATGTCTTTGATCGAGGTCCAATGCCCCCAAAACAACATAGTAGGCTTGAGAACTGATATAACTATAAATTAATGAATTTAAATCAAACACTTTGGTCTTGGCGGCATCATATACTTTTCCTTAATCAAATTAACTGAGAAAAATTAAGGAGTATTGACAATGATAGGATAAAATGTAACAATGTCCACAATAGCACGTTTAAGAACTGTACAGTCTGGTTTTCCAATTAAAAAAAAGTATTAACTAGGAAGAGATTTATTTAAAAAAAAAACCTACCCTTAGCCTGGCATTGTGATTCATGTCTTTAATCACAACACTTTGGACCATAAGTAGACCAATCTCCAGAAGTCTGATGCCAGTCTGGTGTAAATAGCATGTCCTTACCTAGCCAAGGGTACATAGACTCTTTCTCAATAAATAAGGAAACAAAAAGAACAGCCCCTACTTCATGAATAGCCTTTCAAATTGTCCCTTGAGAATATAACTAAGTAAGAATTACCTGTTCACATAATACACTAAAACATAAAAGTATCATTTAAAATGTACTGATTTGGTAGGGAAATGAGTCAGGCGCTGCTCCTCCTCCCATTATTCCACATGACCGTGTTTTGGGGTAAACATATTAAGGAATAGAAGGCTTTTCTTCTAGAGTTTTAATCAAAAGCCACTATATCTTTTGCAACAAACAAATTCTTCAATTGGCTTGTAATTCTGGCCAGAGTTTCAGAGAGTGGTATCCAGGTGTGCTTAGTTCTAAGTTATCCTCCACACATGGCCTCTGATGTAGTGCAGAGTTTCCACCTCACAGCCACAACCAAAGCAAAAAGCCTTCCCTTCATAGCCACCAACACAATGCACAGGTCTTTCTCTTAGCCACAAATCGTTCACAGACACTGTCTTATAACCACAGATATACGTCATAGCCACAAGCAAAACAACACGGGTTTAACTCACAGCCACAGACATAAAAGGGGGAGTCTTTCTTTGTAGCAACAAACAGTGCACATCTTCTCCAAGGAGCACAAAATGTTACTCATTGGGGCTCTTGTTGCTATGGACCTGATCAACTTAGTGTGGAGATTCAGGTTTTTAAATGCGGAAATACAAAGCATCATTCAACGTCTTGATTATAGGTATATTGGGAGTGCTCAAGTAGAAGAGAGATAGAAATATGAGCAGAAATGAAAGTTCACTGATGATTATTTAAAATTTTCAAAACTTAATTAAAATGTTACTGTCCATATAAAATGATAACCAAAATACAGATAACAAACATAAAGAGACAATATATCTGAATACATCATACTGAAAATTTTCTAAGAAAAAGATAACAATAAATATGTAAATTAAAATAAAAAGAGTAAAACAAGAAAATACTGAACATATTTTAAAAAAGAAAGTTGCCACAATTACTGGTAAGATTAACTGCTAGTGTAAAAAAAATTAGAATGAACACATATAGCAGAATCATGAGTTACCCCAAGTACCTTCTGGAGCAAACAAAAGTTAAGTCAAATAAATGGGGAGGAGGACCTCCCCTAAGAGGCAGAGGGAGAGAGAGTGGGATTGGGAGGAGATGTGGGAGGGGGCCACAGCTGGGATACAAATTGAATAAATTGTAACAAAAGATAATAATAATAATAATAATAATAATAATAATAATAATAATAATAAAGGTATTCAAGTATTGAAAGGACATATTCCTATATTGATAAAGAAGGAAGAACTTTGGCAAAAACTTACCATAAAGTATATAATAAAAACAGTTCCTTAGAAAGAAAGGATTATAACGCACAGTTTTATAAATCCACATTAAAAAAAATAAAACAACTCAAAATACATATACTCACATGAGGACTGAGTTCCTCTTCCTCCCCTGTGGCCTGGTAAGCTAGTCCCAAGGGGGAAGTGATCAAAAGCAGCCAACATAGTCTGGGTAGAGGGGCCTATGTCTTCTTCCCCTATTGTGAGGAATAGGAGAAAAAGAATGAGGAAGTAAGAGTGGGACTGGAGAGGGGTGGGACTTATGACCTAGATATAAATTGAATTAATTAATTAAAAATGAAAAAATAAAATAATAAACATATTTTATATTTACATATGCTAAGTATATGCTAGTAATGTGTACTTAATTATAGATGTATGTTCCTTTTCTGTTAAGTTATATAAAAATCAATCTAAAAATAGCAGTATTGAGCCAACAGCATATATAAATGGAATATATCTACTAATGACAGCGAAAAGGAAGGAGGTGGTAGACAGTTGTATTGGACTGAAAACTGGTGACAGATGACGATTTGAGTCCATTAAAAATGTAAAGAAAACCATAAAGAGTAAAAATAAGTAATAAACATTATAAATTTTTACTTGTTGCTTTTTCAAGTTCATTTAAATATACGTATCGCATATAAATTGCTATTTTACTAATGAACCACTGTTTATTATTAGTATATATTTAGTGTATACTAATAATATATATATGTGTGTGTGTGTGTGTGTGTGTGTGTATCGGGACAACGGATACAAAAGTTTTAGATAATGTCTTTTTGCATACACATCACAGGATTAGGTAATAAAAATATTGAAATTGATAATGACAGTATGATGGTGTTTGGTCAACTCTGAGCAGGTGCTTACTAGATTATTGAAAATATGATTACTTCATTAAAATAATATTAAACTATCCCACTGAAAGTAACTATTGTACTAATATTTTCCTTGTTCTGGTAAAGTACTTTTATCATTATATAAATGCGTTTACAAATGTTTCTAGACTAACGATGGTTGTGATGGTCCACAGCTGCATTTCCAGAACTTGTTGGATGGAGACAGGCGGATGAAATGTTCACAGCCGATCTCAGCTACATAGCAGTTCTTAAGCAGGCATTGTCTATGCAATCTTTATCTCAAAACAAAAACAAAATGAAGGAAGCTTTTATTATAGTGCCCTATTGAGGCACATAATATTTTGTGGGTTTATACTACTGTCATGTTAAAACATAACATCATTAGAATCTTGTTATATGCTGTATTTTCTGCATTCTTACTAGCATTTGCAGTTTTAGTTATTTTTTTTTCTTATGAATGTTTCTTAGATTGCCTCTGTTAGCATTCACTTTTATCAAAACAGTGATAAGTATTTTGTATTAAGTAATGAACTGTGTTTGTATCTCATTCTCTTTCTTCCTAATAAGTTACCACAAAGTGACCACTTAAAGCAATAGATATTTATCTCCCATACTTCTTGAACGTGAGAAATTTGGTAGAAGCTTAGCAGATACGGTATTCATCTTAAGAGAAAACATCCTGTTACTAAGTTTCATTGTGCAATAAGTGTAAGCTTTCTAACCCTTGTTTTAGACATAATTCTGTGATTAGTTTTCACCACAGATTAGTTTTCCTCTCACAGATTAGTTTAAAAACTTAATTTTATTTTAATTATTTCCTGACATTCCGTACTTTTACACACTATTGTGGCTTTTTCTGTAACATGTGTTGTTCAAAATTAGATTTTTTTGAAATTTCATTTCGGTTACGTATTGTGCTTTTATGCATGTGCGTGTGCTCATGTACCACAGTGTCGGGGTGGATGTCAGAGGAGAACAGAAGGAGGTCTGTCCCCTCCTTCTACCAAGTGTGTCCAGTGAATCGAACTTAGGTCACCGGGCTTGGTAGTAGGCATGTTTACCTGCAGAGCCATCTTGCTGCACCAAACAGACCTTTAACATTACTATTCTGCTAAAAGAATCTACCACTCAAACTTTTTTAAGCATTTGTTTATCTCACCTTTCCTAGTCTGTAATTACTTCTTTTCTTATTTAGTGGCCCTTGCACATGTTTAATAACTCCATATTTTGGAATTTTATATTCATGTTTCCCAAACTTTTATTTTTGCCTCCTCTTGGATTATCTCATCTATTCATATCTTTTTGGATTTTTTTTTTTTATATACAGACAATTCACTGTGGAAACTTCAGAGTTGTTTCAGTGGTTAGGAATGCTTGTTGTTAAAAAAAAAAAATACTTGTTGCATTACCAGAGTACCGGTGCTCTGTTCCTGACACCAACACTGGGCAGTTCACAACCACCAGAACCACAATTCCAGATGAGTTCCGGGAGTCTCCTTTGCACTACTAGCTTTCCCCAGATAGGTCCCATCATTTCCAGCTTCTATCCCAGCACTCTCTCCCTCCAACCTCCTTCGACTGGATTCACCCTGCTCCTACTCCACCCTTCCTGAGTGCAAAATTATGATGACATAATTGTATGAATGAATACACACAGGAACCAACGTGACTTCATACAGACTGAAAGAGAAATTTTCACCTTAACAGCAACAAGTACTGTCAAGCTCGGAAACATGCTCTTATAGTACCTGAATGGAAAATAAGCTGTAGTTGTAAAAAGAAACTGGGAGTTTTAATATCAGTTCTTTCCGTGATGTGTATTTGCTGAACTCGTTCTTTAAAACTGAGGGTCTAACTTAGGGTCAGACTCTCATGGCAGAAAAAAATAATTCAAAAAAATCTCATTATACATTTTTTCCCTTCCCTCCTGGTGATATGCTCTGAGCCTTGGTGGTAGCAGACATGTGTGATTTGTGTGTGTTTGTCTGTGTGTGTGTGTGTGTGTGTGTGTGTGTGTGTGTGTGTGTGTGTGTGGGCGTGTAGTGCTATGAGTAGCACTCACAGCCACTCATTGTCAGCATTCTGAACAGTAACCAGTCTATGCTTTACAGCTTCTGTAAACAAGGCTTAGAGTAAAACTACATATGAGATATAGAAACATAGACATTTAGGAAGCATTTCAACAACAGAACAGTTTAGCAAGATGTTGTACATCAATTCTTCCCACACGGTGTTCCGTGTTGGCGTTTATTGTACCAGCCATGAATCCTTGCCTGAAGAGGTATCCTTGAAGCTGCTCCAGAGGGTGACATCACAATATTTAAAGCAAATTAGGACATTTTCTATCATTTAATAATATTAAATGATGAATGCTTTAGGTACAGTTCCAATAGTAAAATACACTGCTCAAAAATATTTCAAAATTGGGAGAAAAATCCACAGTCACTGTTTTATACATGCACTCGGATAGGAATTCTGTTTTTATCCATGTAATTATTAATAACATAGTATGATCTATATTATATTTAATGTTATTCTTGTTTTGTCCATGACACATTCAACATATTCTCTAAAATATTTGAATAATTAATTTTTCCATGTGATAACAATATTCTTTCAGTTTAACACAGACACAAATTTTCAAATTAAGGCATTTTTATTTGCTTTAAACACATACTCTTAGACATAAATGTTAGTATAAAGTCTTATCGAATAGTGATGTTTTTATTTATTTTTTTTTCATTTATCTTGTACTTTCGGTTTTTCATGACAGGATTTCTCTGTTTAGCCCTGGCTGTCTTGGAACTCGCTCTGTAGACCAGGGTGGCCTATAACTCAGAGATCTCCCTGACGTGCATCCCAAGTACTAGAAATAGAAAGATGTGCCACCAGGGCCTGAGTTGTTAATAGTGATATTTTTAATTATTCACTCAATTGTTAATAAACTTTTATCACCCATTAAGACATTTTTGTAAGAGTATCATCCGAATAGTTGACATGCATATGATATTTGATTTTAATTTAAGGTGGATGTTAAAGAAATCCACATTCTGTAGAGACTGTTTCTCACATCTTAAATTTTGGTCTTCCCCAAAGTTGTTAAAAGCACAATGTGTCATCATGCTGGGGGACAGCAATGGCCACCAGATTCCAGCCAACCGTGGGGTTAGAAGTATAAACAGTCAGTAATACACAGGTTCTGTCAACATTGTTAGTCTATGACATTCAGTAGTACATCTCAAAGCAGTTACAATAGCCCTTGCTTCTCAAAGAGATAATGGTAAAACCATGTTTATGGCATTTTCATCTTAAGAAGGATTTATAGAGAATTAACTCTATCAAAGTCCTGTAACATATGTAATATTGAAAAACATAGGATCAAGCACATTGAGAACAGGTACCTACCAACACAGTTTGATGGCAATCATTTTGAAACATGGACCAACGAAAATTATTCAAGAGTTTATAAGATAAATGCTGTAGTAGAGAATTTAAAATGTTGAAAACAACAAGAACTTGAATTTTAATATAAATTAGAGTTACTACCTTATTATTAGGGAAAAAAAATAATCCCTCCCTGTAACAGTATTCTAATTGTCTATCCTGAATTCTGGTTTGAAAAACAAACAATTCCACTAAAAAGTCTGCAGCACTTAAATTATTTAAATTAACGTTAAATTGCACTTTACAAGCGTAGAATCACAGCCACAACCTTACTGGAAAGCTTATAAAATTTTGAAATGCTCCAATAATTTTAAATCTTGTAGAAACCTGGTGCCTTTTAAATTAAAGTGCTAATAAAAAATTAGCACTGAAATTTAAATCTCCGTGAGCAATGCAGAATGATTTAAACTTATTGAAGCCTTTCAATTTTTTATGAGTTTTATATGTGGAAGTGAATCAAGCAGTTTCTTTGGTAGCAAAATAGTTACTTAAAACATGAAAACAACATTGTCAACACTGATAAATTTCCTGGAGCAAATGCGTCTCCAGATTGTCAAATATCACACAGAGAAAGACAGTTAACACATACTTGAAAATATGCGTTAAGGGATCCTCTCAGAGTCCAAGGCTTCTTTCCTGTAGACTGCGGAATGTTCACCAGTATTGTAGACTCCACTTCAGGATGATCAAGGAAGAAATGTGGAGAGAGGATCTGATAAAACCATATAGATCATTAAGGCATGCACAACTGCATGATAAATATTTTTGCCTTGGACGTACATCTGTCTATTTTCAATATGAAGACAATGGACAAACATTGAATGGAGCATACTTTCAAAATTTGTGTTTGGTGTTTACTCACGCACACGAGAGTGTATGTGTATATTCACACACACACACACACACACACACACACACACACACACGTATAAATTACAGTGTGTATATGGTTGGTGGATGTTAGAGCACAATTTTCCAGAGTCATTCTCTCCTTTTACCAAGGGTTCAGACAACTCAAACCATCAGTCCTGAGGAACAAGAACTTTCAGTCACTGAGACATATCACCAGCCCTGAGGGTATTTTCTAATAAAGAACACTACCTACTCTCTTCTTACTCCTAAAGAAAACGAACAGGTGTCCCATTGTCTGTGATTGCATTCTCATTAACGAGGCTATTATGGGGATTTCAATTGTACAAGTAGCTGCTTTAAAGTAGTCTAATTTTGCTTCCAACATGTTCAGAGGTTATCTGTGCATTTTCTGAAGTTGCAAAACACACCAGAAATAACTCCTGTATTTGGGATGCAAGTGCTATGTGTTACTTTGTGTAGCAAAAAGGACAAACTGTGAGAGCAACAGAAGCCAGACCGCTGTTATCAGCACAATTGAATATGGATTTCCATTCCTTTTAAGGATCCGTTTTCTTCACTGTAGGTCTATGAACTATCGAAATGCTGAGGACTATAATATGAAATTTTGATATCTCTGACATATTGAACTTATATTTTATAAAGTTTAAGAAAACATTTTATGTTAAAAATATCCAATACGTAATTCTGTGTTTAATATATTTCAATTGTAGAAAGAATTTGATCAACAAAATGTCTTTGATTCCCTATTAGTATGTCACTTTGAAAGAAACTGTCCTTTAGGTTACAATAATTTGTCATGTTCACAGTAGTGCATGAAATTTCAGTATTCAGTATGTCAAACACAAATACCTGTGAGAAAAGTTAAAATACTATGATTTCTATAAATTTCCCTTTTAAGATTATTTAGCAGATCACATTTAATATGCTTTTAATAATAGTACACATTTGATATTGGTTCCACTTCTAAAACTTAGAGGATGAAGTTGAATTTAATACTTTATGTCTTACTTTGGCTTTATGGTGTTTGCATATATTGAATTTACATTTGTTTGTATTTTGTTGTTTGCATGTATCTCTGTATTAAAGAGGACAGTGATGAAGTGGTAAGAAACTCTTGCAGAGAGCCTATCCTTTCACACATTCATGTCTTTCTGGTCTTTAGGAAAAGCAAGTTAATATTCTTTTCCTATGAAATTCTGCATAGAAATTGCCATGATGATAACAACATGGGGTACTCCATTTATGCCACTATTAACCTGTTTAAAATATATATAGAGAGAGAGTCAGATTTTTAGGGAGGGAATACTTTCGGATTCCTGAGTGGTTTTTTTTGTTGTTGTTGTTGTTGTTTTGTTTTTGTTTTTTGCTTAATTCACTTCACTTTCTCTGGCTTACTGTCTTTTAAAAGTATCAAATTTCTTGCATATGTTGTATAGATATAATTTATTTATGTTCCAAAGTAAATCCTAAATAAAGGAGTTTTGCCCAATCTGTATACCTATTTAACTATCACTCCCATTTTAGGGAGTATTATTTTGATAATAGAAATTGCATTATTTGAGAGTGTAACAGACCTCTGTATTATACCTAATGATTAAACTTCAAATACATTAAATCACAAAATATATAATTTACAAATTTTAATATAAAAATGTAATATACATTTTTTATATCCCTATCAGTGGACTAGGGGAGGGCATAGGGAGGAGAAGAGGCATGGAAGGTGTGACTAAGAAGAGACCAGGGAGTGAGCCACAGCAGGGATACAAGTTGAATAAATTATACTAAATTGTAATAATGAAAGAAAAAAATACAGTATTTATTCTAACAGAGAATATTTGTCTTGAAGAATTGGTGCACTACATTTGAGATGGACATTCTTTTGTTTTTATCTTTTTATTAGTTACAGTTTGTTCTCTTTGTATCCCAGCTGTAGCCCCTCCTATCCCTTCCCAATCTCACACTCCCTCTCTCTTCTTCTCCTATGCCCCTCCCCCAGTCCAATGAGAGGGGAGGTCCTCCTCCCCTTCCATCTGACCATAGTCTATCAGGTCTCATCAGAAAATTCTTATCAAGACCTGCTGAAAAACTTTAATGCTGAATGTTCAAAGTGATGGAGTTTGTAAGTCTGTGTGAACATGCCAGAGAAATAAATACTTTATTTATTTTTTTAATTTTTAAAGATTTTGTTTCCTGTGTGAGTTTGTTAAATACTTAGATTTGCCCACTTTTCAGATTTCCACAAATGTTTACTTGTATTCAATACAGAGAAAAATGTATACCCATTATTATCATAAATTGAAAGAGAGTGGAAACAGAAAATATAAACAGTATTATCTTTTCATGCAACACTCCAAAGTTAACTATGGTTTTGTAAGTGTAATATTTTCACAAACAATGCTGCTGGCATATTTTTACTTCAAAGGCAAAGTTTATGTATGAATAACTGTAGGTATTCAGTTTTCAAACTTTGAGGAACCATTTGAACATTGAAACCTATGTGGTATTTTATCTCCTAAAGTAAGATAGGATTTGAGTGGATTCTACAATTTTTTGAAGCATGTAGCTTCTTAGCTCCCTAGCATTTCAAACCCAAGATTTAATACTCTCATTTGTCAGATTATCAACTGCTCTTTCATAGCACCATCATTTCAATGGCTGCCATAAATGGTATGATTTTTTGCTTGTTTGTTATAAAAATTTATTTTTAATTTTTAAGAAGATATTAAGTACCTGTAGAACATTCAATACAATTTATCTCAGCTTCAGAGTGCAGGGAATCTTATGAGAGAAGGGGGAAAAAGAAAGACCTGGGGGGGACAGGAGCTCTAGAAGGAGAACAACAGAATCAAAATATCTGGGCAGTCTTTTCTGAGATTCATATTCCAACCAAGGACCATTCATGGATATAACCTAGAACCCCTACTCAGATGTAGCTCATGGCAACTCAGTCTCCAAGTCAGTTCCCTAGTTAGGGGAACAGAGCTGTCTCTGACATGAACGCAGTGGCTGGCTGTTTGACCACAACCCCTTAGGGAGGCCCAGCCTTGCTAGGCCACAGAGGAGGACATTGCAGGCAGTCCTGATGAGACCTGAAAAGTTAGGGTCAGATGGAAGTCCACTTCCTATCAGTGGACTTAGAGAGGGGCATGGGAGGAGATGTGGGAGGGATGGTGGGATTGGGAGGGAATGAGGGATGCGGCTACAGCTGTGATACAAAGCAAATAAAATGAAATTAATGTAAAAAATAAAATGTAATTAAAAAAAAAACCTAGAGTAGTGAAAACAGTAGTGTATAATAAAAGAACTTTTAGAAGTATCTCCATCCCTGATCTGAAGCTTTACTATAGAGCAAGAGTAATAAAAATAAAAGTATCATGGTATTGTCATAGAAACAGAATGGTGGATCAATGAAATAAAATCGAAGACCCAAAAATAAACGCACACAACTACAGCTACCTTGATTTTTGACAAAGAAGCCAAAACAATACAATATGTAAAACAAGCTTCTTCAACAAATGGTGGTGTCTAACTGGATGTCTACATACAGAAAAATGAAAATAGATCCATATTTATCACTCTATACACAACTAAAATCCAAGTGGGTCAAAAACCTCAACATAAAACCAGATACACAAAATCGGTTAGAAGAAAAAGTGGGGAAGAGCCTAGAACTCATTGGCACAGGAAACAACTTCCTGAACAGAACACCAACAGCACAGGCTCTGAGATCAGCAATCAATGAAAAGGACCTCCTTAAAAGCTTCTGTATAGCAAAGGACACTGTCATCAGAACAAAACGACAGCCTACAGACTGGGAAATGATCTCCATCAAGCTCCTGTGATAAACTTAAGTCAAACTGCACATACAGAAATAACATTCCACCTGAGTGAAAAGATGCACACACAGCATATATAAATGTTAAGTTAATATTTAGGTCCCATTCCTAATATATCTTACCTTGCATTGCAATACATTGTGTAATGGAAATATTAGAATAACAAAAAACATCTGGGCACAATATTTTCAAATAAAGTATTATATATGTATATATGTTTGAGTGTGTATATATATATATATATATATATATATATATATATATATATGAGACATTCAGTGTCTGTATCCACAAAATCAGTATAAACATGTGTATGGAAATGTATGCTGTATGTTTATATATGTGATGTATGTATATGTCTTTAGTATGTGTGCAGATATGCATGCAGATTGCATATGTATGGGGATGCCAAAAGCCAGTATCAAATGTCTTCCTTCTTTTCTGTGCATGGTAGTTTTGAAGCAGTTTCCCAATGATCATAATAAACAGTTCAGCCAGGTTGGCTTACTTGAAAGCTCTGTGCATTCACCTGCCTGTTTGTCTACTGGTAGGATTATAGATATATGGCAATGAGCATGGCTTTTGAGTGAGTGCTGGTCATCAGAACTCAAATTATTTTATTCTTGCATGATAAACTCTTTACTAATACTGAGATATCTCCCCATCTTCCCACCTCCAATATATAACTTTGAGCTAATCTTAATAAAATTATTCTCAGGGGTTAAAAATAAAATTTCCTATAATGCATGCTTATAGATCAGCTTATTTAGAATAATTTGGTACTTCCAACAGTTTCACACATGATTATCTTGATTGGTCAAGGTTAAAAACATTTCATTAGATCACACTGAAATTAGCATGTGTTTTAATGTCTCACTATCACATTTAAATGGTAACTAAACTGCATTATCATGTAGACCTTCATTTATTATGGTGTGTGAGAGCTCATACTGTTGTAGAAATAGATTCTTCTGAAGATTAAACATTGTGATAGGGCAAATCAATGTCACAAAATAAGAGTGAACACTTCATGGACCATGCAGTACTTACTGTACTCTTGGGAGCTTAATATGGCATAAATCTTCGAGTAAATGTTCATTAAGAGATGGTCTGTTCAATTTATTTATTAAGATGAAAATTTAAAGATGTGTCATTGCTGGAATCGTCTTTACCTCATATTTCACAATGCTGACAATGCGACAATTCTGTATCCAACTAACAAAGCTTAAGCCAGTTAAAAATATCCATAAAACTTAACAGAAACTGAGTAATGTATTTATACTTAATGAAGCAAAAAAAGACTTAATTGAGTCTGAAAATTCTTGTATTTCATGAGTGGTTTATGGAAGTTGAGATATGAGCTGAGTGTGCATGTAAAAAGAAGTACAGTAAAATGTTAATTGGCACATCCTCACTGAAGCAAAAATTTGCCAATTAAGTGATAGGCTTATTGTAATGCTAGGAATTTGATTTTAAACTATATTCTTTCTTATACAAGAAAAGTAGTTTCAGGATTGTTATAAGTGAAGCTATTAAGCTGTCACAGGTAAAAAATATTTAGAGGGCCCAGAAGTACCTGTTTCTTCAAGTATAAAATAATTTCAAATTCTTTGAAAACAATCTTGGAATCTGAGAAATTTGGTGTTATAAAGTTACTAAGATTACTTTCTATTCATATGGATGTACACCTAAGCAAACAGATAGCTTCAACAATGTTTCAGCAATTAACTTGCAGGAGTGAAGACGAGATAAACAAAGGAAGGGAGTTTTCAGAAATGAGGCTGAGGATAAAACACTAGCAGTGGTTCTTCTTGATTGTTTAGTTGCCTGGACTTGGAAGCAATGGAAAGGCAAGTGTTGCCGCACTCATTACTTTGCTGTTGTTACTACCCACCTTATTCCAGCTGGTGGTGTGAGCTGATGACAATGGTTTCTTTTTTTTTTTTTTTAATTTTTATTTTTATCAGTTACATTTTATTAATTCTGTATCCCAGCCGTGCCCCGAACCCTCGTTCCCTCCCAGTCCCTCCCTCCCTCCCTCATCACCACTGTGCCCCTTTCTAAGTCCACTGATAGGGGGGACCTCCCCCCATTCATCTGATCCTGTTTTATCAGGTATCTTCATTGAGTTCCTGTTAGAAACAAAGACCAAATATATCTGGGCACAGGGTCTTTTCTGAAACTGACATTCAACCAAGGACCATGTATGGATATAACCTAGAACTTCCGCTCAGATGTAGCCTGTGGTAGCTCAGTAACCAATTGGTTTCCCAAAGTGAGGGGAACAAGGACAATGGTTTCTTCAGAAATTCTCTAGGTATTGATCACCAGGCTTTTACTGCTGAGGTACCCACCAGACTGCAATGAGTAACTCCCAGCTCCAGCCTCTTCAGTGGGGCACCCAGTTTGGACTGTGCAGACAGTAAAGTGAAAGCCAACCTAAAGAATCCCCCTTAATATATATTCATTATATTATTTTGTTTCCTTTAGAGAAGTCTTGTTATTATAAGTTGTATGTCCAGATGGATATAATTAAAATGCCTGTGGCACAAACATCTGTTGTACACGTTTTTGTACAAGCCAGCATGGTAGTTTCTGTCTCTAACCCAATAAATAGGTTTACAGAGAACAGAGAATCCTGCAGACTCTACACAGCCATTCTAGCCAAGATAGTGAGATCAGGGTGAAGTAAGAGTGTTTTTCTCAAGAAATGAGGGAGAATGATAAAAGAAAAACTTATTTTTGACTTCTGGTGCGCTCCCAGGCAGGATAACACATATACATGTGTAAACACACATAAACCACATAAATGTAACTTTGAGCAGTAAATGAAAACAGGCTTCAAAAAAGACATTGTATAATTGAACATTAGTAATTTTTTCTAAGATTCAATCATCTTGAAAATTTTAAAAAGTTACATGTAGTTTAAAGGTATTCAGGAAAAAATAGTGTTTTGTTCTTATCAAAATAGGATATTTGAGGTAAAATTGCTGCTGATCACCTGCAAAATCTATGAATTCTACATAACACATTAAAAGAACAACAATTTAAAACTTAAAAATATTCTAAGTAAATACATGTAAACTGTTAGACATATACAGATAAATTTATATGTTTTATAAACTTGTTGATTTCAACAAGCAAAGAGTATAAAAAAATTACTCAATTCTGAACATTTCCTGTCATTGAACATTTTCTTAAACAAATATTAAATATTTGAGTTATATTGGCAAAACCAAATGACATTAAATTTACTAAAAGTGTTTTTTTTTTTAATTTTTATTTAACTTTTATTAAATACACTTTATTCCTTTTGTATCCCCCCATAAGTCCCTCCCTCCTCCCCTCCCGGTCCCACCCTCCCCCCCTTTCTGCATGAATGCCTCTCCCCAAGTCCACTGATAGGGGAGGTCCTCCTCTCCTTCTTTCTGATCTTTTTTTTTTTTTTGTTCTTCTCAATGCAGTTTATTCAGGAACCTTGGACAATCTTCTGACCCTGGGGAAAGCCAGCCCACAGCTTAAAATAGCCTCTGGGTAGCCAACCCCAGCGTGCCTCGTGGGCAATGCAGATAGGTCCACATACACGGAAGCAAGCCAGATCCTCAGCCTTAGCCAAATATGGAGTTGTTTGTGACAGAGAGCACTCACCGTCGGGAAGGTGGAAGGCGGAAACCAGCTCCATCTTTAAGGCGTGGTATTACGCAGCTCTCTACAGTTCCCTCTTTTTGTTTTAGACGCATCAGGCAAGAGTAGAGGTCTGATCTCTGATATTAGAAATATATTGGGACTTTGTACCAATGTTCATTTAGGTGTCATCCACCCAAAGAGCATCAGACCCGTCCGATACCTTTTTCTCAGAGGCGGGACCTGGGGCATCAACCCGCATGCAATCAGACATGCTCTTCTCTGGGTCGAGAGCAGCTGACCCTGAGTAAGAGCTGGAGAGGACAGGGCCTCCACAAAGAGAGCAACAGAACAAGAAAATTTGAACACAGGGAACTTCCCAGAGACTCATACTCCAACCAAGGACTATTCATGGAGATAACCTAGAACCCCTGCACAGATGTAGCCCATGGCAGCTCAGTCTCCAAGTGGGTTACATAGTAATGTGAAGAGGGACTGCCTCTGACATAATCTGACTGGCCTGCTCTTTGATCACCTCCCCCTGGGGGGAGAGCAGCCTTACCAGGCCATAGTAGAGGACAATGCAGCCACTTTTGATGTGATCTGATGTACTAAGATCAGAAAGAAGAGGAGAACCTCCCCTATCAGTGGACTTGGTAAGTGGCATGAATGCTAAAAGTGTTTTTTAAGTTTGGTATTGTTTGCATTGTTGAAAATGGGTAATATACATTCATTAAAAATGAATATACTTGGAACCTTGATATAAACAATAAATAAAATTGAAATTTTTATTTCTTTGACTAAGTATTTGGCTAAATATTTATTTATTTTACTTAACTATTCGACTAAAATTTTAATATAACATGCAGGTATTCATATCATGAAAACTAATCAGTGTCACTGTACAAAACAGATACAAATGCATTACCATTTTTTAGATGAGATGCCATTTTATAACCTAGGGAAGTCAGGGATTGCATTCTCGATAATGTGAACTTCAAAAGGACATCACGTGAATGGGCATAGCTGGCACAAACATCAGAAAGACAAGCCATATCTGTAGGCCGGTAATTCTCAACCTTCCAAAGCCTGTGACCCTTTAATACATTTCCTCATGTTGTGGTGAGGAAGGGGAGTCATGATCCACAGATTGAGAACCACTGCTGTAGACTTTCATTACTTTCCAAATGTATTTTAATTTCTTATAATATTTAAATAATATTTTAGAGAAAAGAAACGATTTTATATACACTATCAATACATTTATGTAATAGCAGTCTAGAAAGTTTAAGACTTAGTTTATAAAACAGAGTCCTATAAAAATGAAAGGGCATATAACCAAGTTATATGTGGCCCTGCTGATAGAATTCTAACCTGACTTCCTTGTTACATTGTTGTAGGACATGTACTCTTCAAAAGTACTTTTTCTCCAATGCAATTATTGAATAAGTGTATCCATTTCATAATGTTCCTATGAGCAACAAGTTAATTCTTAGATATGAACTTTCTATAAAGTATCTACAACATAGCATATGAAATTAAAAATTAGTTTTGATAAGGTTGGAGGTTATAGCTTAGTAGTTGAGCACTTACACTGTTATCATGAGACCTGAATTTGATTCCCAATAGTATTCTCTCTCTCTCTCTCTCTCTCTCTCTCTCTCTCTCTCTCTCTCTCTCACACACACACACACACACACACACACACACACACACACACAGAGCAGCTGACATAAATTCAGTTTGAATAGCCAGGAAAAGATTGAATGATGTTAGAAAAGAAGGTATTTGTGAGTATATTCATTATGGCAGTTGAGTAACACAGTTGATTTTTTTACAAAGCATCAACAATATGAATGCAGTGTTTGAACATAGAAGACCTTTACCTCCAGGTTGGAGACAGGACGGTGCTGCAGACCTAACAAAGAAAGGCAATGGTGATCTCCTGCCACATGTGAAAGGCTAATGAGCTTGAGTGTGCATGATGAGATGGAATGTTAAAGCCTAGAATACGGCAAGGGAAAAGAATGATATAATTGAATAGGAATGGAAGAGCCCTTAAAAAAGATTAAATCTGAGAAACTGCTCCAGAAATTGATTTTGATCCTAAAAAGGAGAGAATCAAGCAGAATATTTTTATAGTAACTGCTACTTTCTGAAGAAAATTTAACTTTCCTCCTAATTAAATAAATTTAGAGCTTACCAAGAGACATTCGGAGTTTTTTTTTTTTTTCTTCTTCTTCTAAACTTGGAAGCTGTATTTGTCAACTTTATAACTTAATTGGGCTTTGATGTTGACAAATTGATTTTTCTTGCTTCTAATTTATTTAATTCAGTTTTCACAATTAGGCAAGCAATTAATCAATGGTGGAGTCATTAAGATTCATTGCATTGAAATGGTGTCCTGACAATCATCCTAACTAAGAACTGCAATTTATCAGAATGCAGACACTAAGGATGATCTTAAGCAGATCACATTTAATATGCTTTTAATAATAATACACATTTGATATTGTTCCACTTCTAAAACTTATAGGATGAAGTTGAATTTAATACTTTATGTCTTACTTTGGCTTACTATGCAATCTTGTCTAGAAATAAAGTAATATTTACCAGTAATTATTAAGACAATCTGTGAAGCAGACAGTTACAAGCATACAAAAGATTTTCTGTCTAAGCCATTAATATTTTCTTTCTGTGCTTTAGTTTAGAAGGCTAGAAATATTAGCCAGTGAGGATTTTAAACCAAGAAACAACATTTTCTGTACAATACTAAATTCATGGAAATTTCCTTTACATTCTTTTACTTAAGGGGTATATTTCATATGGAAAAGCAATTGAACTTAAGGGTGATAATTTCGTATTTTTGTGAGTTTTGTGATGTAAAAGTCAGGTTAACTTCCCTTCTTTTAATATAGCTAACATTAATTTTAAAAAAGAAAATGTACTTTACTTAAGAACAAGAACAACATGTCAGACACACAGAGGTCTCACAGGATGTTGAGTTTTAAGATCTCTGCTAAGAAAGAGGTCATAAACCCACCCTTGGATGAATGAAGCCAGACTGCATGCCAGCTAGAAATGACTTATATAACTCAGGCTTTGTTATATATATGTATATATATAACAAAGATTTTGCCCTTTGCCCTTTGGCAAAGATTTGCCCTTTGGCGGCAAATGTCAGCAGTACCCGTCTCGGAGTCCCAGATTCGCATGGCGGCTGCACCAACCTCCCAGGGCCCGAGTCTGCTAGACCTCTTACTAGCTCCGCAGGATCACCATCACTGACAGTACGGCCCGCCCAATCCCACAGTGACAGAGAATATGCTATATACTCACCAAAACCAGGCAGAAATGCCATAGAAGCTAGGCACACCAGGCGCTGGGCCTCCCAAGCTTGGAGAGCACAGTGTAGAGACCCCAGGACTTCCTAGAAAACATCTGGACTGGCAACCCAGTCTCCAGATACAGCTGGACTTCCTAACCTGGCGGCGGGGCAGCACTGAAGTGGCGGGGCACATCAGCCCTCCAGTTTTAGACTAACCAGGGCCAAACCAGAGAACAGAGAACCTGGTTACCCCGATTCCTACTGACATGACCACCTTGAAATCTCCAGCTGCAGCAGGACCTCATAACCTGGCAGTGACAGCAGCATGGAGCTGGCAGAGAACATCAAAGAAGCAGGGCCAAACCAGAGAGCAGAGAGACCAATACGCCAATCTCTGCGAAGTGACCTGCCTGTACAGGGACCTCTCTCAGCTTCCTGAAGAACTTTCCAGATGCCAGAGAGAGACAGTACCAGTCTGATCTGCAGAATGCAAAAACAAACAAGGAAGGTTTCAGATAAGCAAATGGCCAGGAGTAGGCGAAAGAACACTTCCAACATAAATCAGGACGTCATGACTTCGCCACCAAACCCCAAAATTGATGGATACTCCGATTCATCAGAAGCACAGGAAAATGACTTTAAAGCCATGCTTGCCCAATTATTTGCGGTTCATAAGGAAGAAATGAACAAATCTTTCAAAGAGTTGGCCAGTCAATTGGAGATAAAGAAAGAAGAAATAGACAATGCTTAAACAAACACTGGCAAACATAGCCAAACAAATAGAGGCACAAGTAGAGATAAAATTAGTGGCATATAAAAAGGAAATGAACAAAGAAATAGAGGCCATCGAAGAGAGACAGGAATCCAAATTCAAACACATGAAAGAAATGGTGCAAGGCATGAAAACAGAATTAGAATCAATAAAGAAAACACAAAATGAGAAAACCCTGGAGCTGGAGAACTTGGAGAAAAGATCAGGAACCACAAAGGTAAGCATCACCAACAGAATACAAGAGATGGAAGAGAGAATCTCTGGAGCTGAAGATACACGATATACTCGCAGAAATTGATACTTCTCTCAAAGAAAAAGTAAAATCAGAAAAGTTCCAAACACAAAATATCCAAGAAATCAAGGACGCCATGAAAAGACAAAATCTAAGAATAATAGGAATTGATGAAAAAGAAGACTCCAGGCTCCAAGGTGCAGAAAATATTTTCAAGAAAATCATAGAAGAAAATTTTCGAACTTAAAGAAAGAAATATCCATAAATATACAAGAGGCCTACAGAACTCCAAATAGACTAGACCAGAAAAGAAACACATCACGTCACATCATAGTCAAAACACTAAATCTACAGAACAAAGAAAAGATATTAAAAGCAGCAAGGGAAAAAGGCCAAGTAACATATGAAGGTAGACCTATCAGAATCACACCAAACTTCTCATCAGAAACTATGAAAGCCAGAAGGGCCTGGGCAAGTATCATGGAGACTCTAAGAGATCACAAATGTCAACCCAGACTACTATACCCTGCAAAGCTTTCAATCAACATAGATGGAAAAAACAAAATATTCCATGACAAAACTAAATTTACGCAATATCTACACAGCAAACCAACCCTACAGAAGATACTAGAAGGAAAACTCGATTCCAATGAAAACATCTTCACCCAAGAAAACAGGGCATACAGATAATATCCCACAAAAATGAAAAGAAAACAAGCAATGAAATAGGGTAAGATCACCGACTCCATTACAAAAGGAACTAACATGCATTGGTCACTATTATCTATCAATATCAATGGACTCAAATCACCAATAAAAAGACACAGGCTAACAGAATGGTTGCAGAAACAGGGTCCAACATTCTGTTGCATCCAAGAAACGTACCTATGCAACAAAGATAAACACTCAGAGTAAAGGGCTGGAAAAATGTTTTTCAAGCAAATGGTTCCAGAAAAGAAGCTGGAGTAGCCATCCTAATATCTAATAAAATAGACTTTCATCCAAAGTTAATCAAAAAAGGTGAGGGCCACTATATTCTCATCAAAGGAAAAACCCACCAAGAGGAAATCACAATCTTGAATAATTATGCCCCAAATACAAGAGTACCTACATTTGTAAATGAAACATTATTAAAGCTTAAATCATACATTGATCCTAATACCTTAATAGTGGGAGACTTCAACACCCCACTCTCATTGAGGGACAGATCAACTAGACAGACACAAAATAGGGAAATAAAAGCACTCACATAATTCCTAAATCAAATGGACCTAATAGACTTCTACAGATCTTTTCACCCAAACTCAAAAGAGTACACCTTCTTTTCAGCACC
>REGO01001142.1:64296-104443 GCA_010120015.1 Rhombomys opimus
CAGATGTAGCCTGTGGTAGCTCAGTAACCAATTGGTTTCCCAAAGTGAGGGGAACAAGGACTATTTCTAACAGGAACTCAATGAAGATACCTGATAAAACAGGATCAGATGAATGGGGGGAGGGCCGCCTCTATCAGTGGACTTGGAAAGAGGCACAGTGGTGATGAGGGAGGGAAGGAGGGACTGGGAGGGAATGAGGGTTCGGGGCACGGCTGGGATACAGATTAATAAAATGTAACTGATAAAAATAAAAAAAAGAAAGGTAGCCAACCTTTCTGGGAAGAATTGAAACTAGGGGACACACAGCTATGTTAAAAATCATATTAGACCCAACAGGCCAAAATCCTTACTAGATGAAGAGACTGAACACCCATTACTGGTGGAGGTACATGGTGTGATTATCAACTCCACAATTTGGCTGGACTCCCCACTGTCATTGCAGTCTCCTGTTAATCTACCAGCTCAGACAGGACCTGCTTTTGACCTATTTCCAGCTCCCACTCTTTCTGGCCTTTCACCTCACAGCTGAAATCTGTAGCTTTGTTCTCAAACATAACTTCTGCAGCTCCCTCTAGCCATTTATCTAGGTCAGTATCTTACTTAACACAACTCTTTATCAACCCTCTTTTGAGGCCTCTTGTACTCTGCTGAAGCCTCTATAATTTGTGCTCCATCTGTAACTCAAACATACACATATGAATATCGAGATATATTAATTATGTGGTGTGTGGTTTGAAAAATAATATTAGTAATTAAGGTTAGAATGAACGAACTTATATTAACCTTGATCAGGATACCAAGGTATCTATTATTGGAACACCAAAAATTTGAGTTTATTGTTATTAAATGAATTCTGACTTTATGGAAACACACAAACATGACTGTCTGGCATATGACTATTCCTGGCACAGTGTGCTAGACACAGCTGTTCATGTGTTTCAGGGCTTCTTTTTTAACAGGCATCAAACAGGATTTCTAAACCCTTATTGTCTACCCAGTTCTTAAGCCTAACTACTTACTGCCTATTGGCAGGTATTTTCACTAAAGAGCTAAAGTTTCCAAGTTCAAACCAACCAACAAACAAGGAGAAAGGTATAAAACACTTCAAAGGCAGATTCCTCTGGATCTTTGAGGGTTGGAGTGGGGGTGGGGTGAGTTGGTATTTCATTTCTGAGAATTGGTTTTTAGCAATTTTTACCTTATTTAAAGGGTAAAAGCCATGAACTTTGTGATAACAAAGAAAAGATTTTTTTACCTCCTTACAAAACAAACAATTAGATATCTAGAACTTTTAAATCTTTCAAATCATAAAATACTTTCTAAATAATACGAAAGAAAAAACTCATATCAGGAACATTAAAAATATATGTCAAATTAAATTACAAGAAACATAACATATTAACGTGCAAAATATCTGTATCATGTTGTATCTTAAAACAGTGTAACTTTAAAATCTTAGCCCATTTAAAAGTTTGTTTTATTATCTAAGAATTTATCTTATCTCTACTAAATAGTGCAAGTAAAATCAAAGTATGATTTTAAAAGGAGAGAAAATTGAGTAAATTACAGCAGAGACAATTAGCCAAATATTTTATTAATGCTAAATGAACATGTAGAATATTACCAAAAGGGAAAAATAATTGATCTGTATCTATATATCTACATAGATGTGTGTATATCTATCTTTCTATCTATCACTCTGTCTGTCTATCAGTCTATATCTATCTGTCTATATCTATCATTGATCCATCAATCTATCTGTCTATATCTATCATCTATCTATCTATATCTATCATCTAAGTACCTATCTATCTATAATCTTTGTATGTATCTATCACCTATGTATCTATCAACCATCTATCTATCTATCAATCATTTATCATCATCTATCACCTATTTTCTATCATCTATATATTTATCATCTATATCTATCTACTTATCGTCTATCATCTACCTATCATTTATCTATCTATCATCTATATATGACAATCAGTCAATCTATCTATCATGAATGTATCTATCAACTATCTATCACCCATCTATCTATCGATCTATCACCTATTTATCATCTATCTATCTATTCTATAACAGAATGAGTATCATCACTGATTTGAGGAATTAAATAAAAGAGAATATTTTTAATTCTAATTTATGGTGATGTCATAAATAATATAACTTTTAAAAGTAATATTCATAACAAATTAGAATATATCTCTACAATATAAATGCCATGTTTAAAAAAACAATATTTCAGAAGAATTAAGCATTTTATTATTATATTTCATTTAGCAAAGCAGTATTTAAAGTTATTTTGATATATATGTGTCCATTTTTATCTAGAAAAAAATGAATAATAATATCCTTGAGTTATTATAAAATGAAGTGTAGATTCATTACACTTAGATAAAATATTCAACTTACAAATACATTAAGTGTGAGACATCATTATATTTTAAAACTTTAGATTCTCTTTTAAGAATCTTGAATAAAAAGGAACATTTAAAGTAAGTATATCAGAAGATGATGAAATATCTTTCAATATCTGAACTTAAAGATTCATGTATTTTGGGTAAAAAGCATTCAACTACTCTAAACTAAAAAAAAAGGTTCATTTAAATTAAAATTGTATGTACTAAAAATATGCTTAACTTTTACACAGCTTGAGTATTATTAAGGAAATGAATTACAACAGTCTCATAAAGAGAAAGGAAAATCAAAGTAAAATATAGCAATAGTTAAGTTTACTTGGCAAAGATTAGCAAGACAGGTCTTATTCCTAAAGCCCAGAATCAGTATTATTACTAAGGAATATAGAGTGCTTATAAATCACGAGATGTGTGAAATTAATGACTCAGAAAAGGTTTAAATCCTCAACTGTCGTTAACATGAAAAATGCAAGAACAGTGGATAACTTGGAAGTGAGGAAGACTTTGTTGAATTACTTATTGACAAACAGACAATAACAAAGTACTTGGCTCATATTGAAATGAATGCGAACAAGCAGGATACATAACTTGCATTCCAGAGGAAATTAGAAAATCTGCTTACTCTGTTGAGTTGTATTGTAAAAGCCAGTGAAAGTGCAATGATTTATTAAAAGATGACTGGGTAAAGGAGACATGCATTATCTAAAGATATTAAGTTTGCATAACGACAGGGTAGTAATAGATGCTTATGTTTAGAAGACTCATCATAGTTCCTGGTTTTCCACTAAAATAATAACAACAAACTAGGAAAAGAATAAAGCTTCTTCAAATCCTAGGACATAAAAAAAGTGGCAGAATAGATGTAATATTAAAATGCATAAGATTAGCTGATGATTAATTTGAAGTATCCACTTGACTGAATTAGAGATGCCTGGAAAAATGTACATATATTATTTGGGGCTGATTTTCTGAGGGAAGTATGTAGAGATCAGCATGTTAAGTGTGAGTGGGTCTACAGGAGAAAGTAGGTCCTCAAAGCTAACAAGTACTGGCCACTTAATGGTGGCTCAACTGTGAGCAAAAGGAGACTCATTCTCTTTCCTGGAGCTAATATTATATACATTTATGTATATATGTATACATGTATAATTTATATATATATATATATATATATATATATATATATAAATTATTTTCTGCTGTTTATCATCTCACTTACAAGTTCTCTGCCCTTAACACATCAGGGTTGACAGCTGGGGCCCTACAGGTCCTCAGGCCTTTGGTTTGTGACAGATTGACACTGCAGATAACCTAATTCTACAGTTCAAGTACCAATCCTAAGCCACAGCACAGGCTCTCCAGGAGCTCTGTCTTATAATGATTTACTGTGACAGTAGCTGGCCCCCATAAAGGCAAAGAAAACTGGAGCATATATATTTTCCATGTATCTTTTACCATTTAATCTACCTATTCTTTATCTATTATGTATCTATCATCTGCCTTTTATCTAACTATTTTACATATATCTGGCATCTATATCTATCTTCTATCCTATAGTATCAACCTTTCAATTTCATACTTTCTCATTTTCCTATTGCTTCTACATCTCTCAAGAACTCAAATAAAGTCAATATGTAAACTAAGTTTATTAAAAAATCATTCAGGCTCTACTTCAGGAAAGAAAAAAAAATTCCTAAAATAAAGAGAATATTTCTTCCTAGTTATGTGTGCAGTTGTCATTCCTCTGACTCAGAAGTACAAGACTAGAAACCACAACCACACATCCCAAACAAAAAGGAATCACAATACATGAAGATGTAAAGCAAGCATGTACATATCTTTAAAAGAGACAGAAAGCACTCAGTTCCAAAAAACTAATATATATGAGCCTGGAGAGATGCGCTTTTTCTTAACTTCTACATTTTCCATTGATTGTATATCATCCACTGAATGAATGCTATATTCTTCACACTCAGGTTTGTACACTAAGTGTGAATGAGTATCAGAATGCAGAAATCAGTGCACTCTGTTGATTCCTCAAACCTGATAGCACATTAGGATCCCCTCCTGAATTTTGAGAGAAAAATAAAATGATTCACTGATAAGATGCAAAGCTGAATCAATCTTCAAGGTTTAATTTTAGACTTTATTTTATATGTGTCTCCTACATTTTTATACTTCTCTATGTCCCCCCCTCTCTCTCTGTCTTCCTTTTCCTTCATTCCTTCTTTCTTTCTTTCTTTCCTTCTTTCTTTCTTTCCTTCTTTCTTTCTTTCCTTCCTTCCTTCCTTCCTTCCTTCCTTCCTTCCTTCCTTCTTTCCTTCCTTCCTTCCTTCTTTCTTCCCTCATGCTTTACATGCTTTCACTGTATCAGGGATTCTAATGTTCTTCCCTTTCACTGTATCAGGGATTCTAATGTTAAGGAAGGTATGAGAAAAAATAATATCCTTCTACTATCCACTGTAACATTACACACCATGAATTCAACAACAACCCAATGGTCTATTTATTGTATTCTAATACTACATACATATTCTGAATTACCTGCAAACATTCTTAGATCTTTGACCAGCAAAGAAAATCTAACGGTAACCCTAGCTTATCAGGTCAGGGGACTAGAGAAAAGGCATAGAGGGGAGAAGAGGGAGGGGGCTGCAGTGGGGGATACAAAGTGAATAAATTGTAATAAATAAATATATAAATTAAATTAAATTAAAAATAATCTAATTGTAAAATATAAATTACTGATATTTCTTGTGTTTCTAATTGTAGATAGCTTATTTCTACTTTTTAAATTTAAATTTTTATTTTTTATATTAATTACAGTTTATTTACTTTGTATCCCAGCTGTAGCCTTCTCCCTCATTCCCTCTCAATCCTACCTTACCTCCCTCATCTCCCATTCCCCTCTTCTCCTCCTCTTCCATCTGATCCTTGCCTATTAGGTTTCATGAGGACTGGCTACACTGTCTTCCTCTGTGGCCTTGTAAGGCTGCTCCCCACTCAGGGAGAGATGATTAAGAGCCAGCCACTGAGTTCATGTCAGAGACAGTCCCCTGTACCCCTTACTGGGGTATCCACTTGTACACTGAGCTGCCATGGGCTACTTCTGAGCAGGGGTTTTAGGTTATCTCCATGTACGGTCCTTGGTTGGAGTATCAGTCTCAGAAAAAAACATGGGGCCCAGATTTCTTGGTTCTGTTGTTCTCCTTGTGGAGCTCCTGTCCCCTCCAGGTCTTTCTATGATTCCTTTTTTTCATAAGATTCCTTACCCTCTGCCCAAAGTTTGGCTATGAGCCTCATCATCTGCTTAGACACACTGTTGGATAAAGTCTTTCAGAGGCCTTCTGTGGTAGGCTCCTGTCCTGTTTCCTGTTTTCTCCCTCTTCCAATGTCCATTCCATCTGTCTTTCTGAGTGAGGATTGGTCATCTTACCCTGGGTCCTCCTTCTTGCTTAGCTTCTTTAGGTGTACAGATTTTAGTATATTCCTCTGTCTTAAATATTATGAAGTAGTCCAAGTGATCTGAAACAAGTTTAATATACTCATGCTGACACAACAGGATTATCATAAAAGGTTTATTATACAGGGGAACAAAGCAAGCATAGTATTAAAACAAGGGGATAAATCAGGTAATTTTTGTAATAATAAATGAGAAGTATCTTAAAAGTAGGAATAACTGATAAAATTGTAATCACCATACAAGACAAAAATAACTAGAAATATTCAAATTTAAAATTAAGTTGGAATTCTTCAAAATTTCCTCAATAAGACCATTGTAAAAATGCTTGGTAAAATAGTTTACAAAAGAATACTCCTTGTTACCTGAAATAGTGAATATTTGTTCTCATCTTTTACTGTTATATCAAAATTCTAGTAACTGGAAAAATATATAAATTAGAGACCTAACTGAAATTGCTTAGTAAATAGTTGAGGAATCTTAAAGACATGAAACAGGGTTGGGAGAATTCTCTATGCTTTTAGTTTGAGTTGTCTTCTATTTACATTTATGGCTGGTGGTTAAAGAATACGTAAATATGCGAAATCTTTGGCTGTCTCTACATTGTTAGTGTCACTGATGATAGCCAGGGAACCAGAATTGCTTTTTGGGTTTCTTAGTCCAGTTAATAATAGAATTCAAGAACGAACTCAAGCAGAGGCTCCACAACAATTTCATTAGAGTTTAAAAGAAAGCCTGCAGGTTAGGCAAGTTGTAAACTTTGGCAGCTACCCAGCTGATGCAGATGGAAAAGAAAAGGAAAAAGGCCATGCTATTTGAATTGAACTGGCAAAGAGGTCAGCCACAGGTTTAAAAAAAAAACAAAAACACGCAGCTGCATTGTGGAGCCCAGCACATTAAGAAAGCCTGTTTTGAAAAGACTTAAAAAGAAGAAAAGAAAAAGTTATCCTTTTTCTGAGTAATTCAAAAAATTACTCAGACAATCCTGTAACTCAATAAGTGCTATGCTGTGCTAGTTTACATTCTTCAAGAAAGAAAAATACATTTTTTCATTGACGGGATAGTAATTTCTCCCATCGCTTAAGTAGAGCATAATGTGGTCCTTCATTTCTGAGAGGTTTCCAAACTGGAATATTAGGTTTCTACCCAGGCAAAAGACTTCATTTTCTTGACTGTAGTTTTTCTTTCCAGAAGAAGAAACCTTAAAATCATTTGGAAACCAGACCAGGCATTACTGATCCCCTGCCAAGAGAGGACAGGAGTTATTTTTCTTTTAATTTTTATGACATAAAAGGGTACCCCAACCCTAAGCAACCTGTCCCATTTCTATCTTCTGTCTTCATCATTTTTACTTCTAAAGAAGCAACTCAGACTTCAATTTAGGGTGCTGATGCAATGACAAAATCTGGCTTTTTCCCAGTAGTTGTAGGTCATTCATTGGTATGGATGTTGGGGAACTTTTCCAAAAGACCCATATAGGAAATCTCAAAATAGCATCAATACTGCATAGGGACAACGTATAAGAAGGAAGGAGAATCCTTGTGTAGTGCCTGAAGAGAGAAGAGAGGAAGAATTATATGTAAAAATGATGAAGAGGGAAAAGGAATTAAAATTCTTTGAGCAAAGACTTCATCGCACTAAGACAGGCATGAGTTAGCATAATGTTTAGTGTCAAAAGCCGTGGTGAGAAAACCAGGACACTTTAAACCAGAGAACACTTTAATTTGTTCAAATCAATGTCCATCAGAATGCCAGGATAGGGTCTCAAGAGCATCTATTCTTTGGGCTTCTACTAAGGGTATTGTCTGTGATTTCTAAGCCTTCACTGAAAAATGATGAAATCAGGATTCACTTACATACACATTTATAGCTGGTAAGATAGTGACAGTTATAGTGTGAAAACACCCCTAGGTGGTAGTGGGGAAAAAAGAGGAGATAGGAGAGAGAGAGAGAGAGAGAGAGAGAGAGAGAGAGAGAGAGAGAGAGAATCACCATCCACCATTGGACTCTCAGCTTAAAACAATAGTGTTTCTGGCAACCAAATGTAAGAAAGGATCTCCACAAGGAGAAGAACGGAGCCAAAATATATGTATCCAGGAAGGCCTGTGGGGGACTGATACTCCAACCAAGGACCATGCATAAAGAGGACCTAGAGCCCCTGTTCAAAGGAAGCCCATTGGCTTCTCAGTTTCCAAGTGGGTTACCTAGTAAGGGATAGAGGGTCTGTCTTTGACATGAACTCAGTGGTCTGCTCTTTGATCACCTCCCTCTTGGTGATGTAGCCTTGCCAGGCCACAGAGGAGTTGATGAAGCCAGACTTGATGAGACCTGATAACCTAGGGTCAGATAATAGGGGAGGAGGTCCTCCCCTATCAGGAGACCATAGAAAGGGGGAGAAGAGGGAGAGTGAGTGGAACTAGGAGGAGAGGAGTGAGGGGGCTGCAGTAGGGATACAAAGTAACTAAATTGTAATAAATAAATATATAAATAAAATTAAATTTTAAAAATGAGTCAAATAGTAGCTTCCATTCTTTTTTCTTTTTCAAATCACAATAGTTTTTTATTTATTAATAAAATAAAGTTTTAAATTTAATATATTATTTATTAAGTATTGTACATGTATATAAGTTAAAGTTCATTGCATGCATTAATTCACATGCATAAGTGTAGGATCTCAAGCACAAAATTGAGTAAAGAGATTGTGGGTAAATTTAAGCTGAATAAAATGCAATTTCAAAGGAAGGTAATTATCCAAGGTTTTATCTTCTTGCTTAAATTCTATACCAAGGAAAATTACATCCTGTGTAATACTATTTGGGAATCTGTTTCTAATTAAAAATATAAAACATGAAATTCTTTGATATTGACTTTAAGCTAAAACAAACAAAAACATTCAATTTGTGTCCATCTTTCTCTTTTCCAAATGCATATGGACTTTATTTATTTATAATAAACTGCATATAGTAGGAACAATTATTTAATAATTAGGAAAGTCATATGTAAAATTTATATGCAAATGTTTAGCTCATTTGTATTACGAAACCTTGAAGAAAATACTTTCCATCCTATCTAGGTGAGTCTAAAGTTTTGTGCATGAATCATTCTCTTTCATATCTTGTACATATCAACTTGAAAAACATATTCTAGAACTTAAAGCATTTTCTTAAATCCTAAACAACTTAAGCTTAACTGTGAAACTATAATTATTTATACTTCAACCCTATCAGAAACTTGAGAAGGAATAAAATTATTTATTAGGTAGGAAGTAGAGGCAAACAGCTTCCAAAACTAAAAGATGACCTAGAGAGTTTATTGCCTGGTCAGTCACCCATTCTCTCCCTATAAAGTTGGAGCATCATCTTCCGCTTTTTTGCCCAGCATATCCAGCAAAAAAAAAAAAAAAAACAAAAAACTGTGAAGATATTGTTTGTAGAGAAAGCTGGGGCACTTTTTCCTGGTGGCTAGCTTCCTATTAATAAAGCTATCATCAAAAAGAGATTTAATGATGCTCATCATCATTATTGATGTAGGCTGGGGATGTTGCCAGGAGCTGACATGTCTCAAGAGCAGAAAGCCTTAAATTGATGAGAACATTTTTAAATGCCATATTCTGCATATCTCTAAAGTTTTGAGGACCATCTATCTATCTATTTTTCACTTATATTTCAGTGTATATAATCATGTCTACCTATCTATCATCTATCTATTATCTGTATAACAATCCTAAATCTGAATAGGCAAACTTTACTTGTTTCTAGATATTTACTATCTGTTCAACCTAGGATATATATCTGTAATAAGCTAGACTAGCATTCAACATGACCATGGGTCTGAAAGATTAACCATTAACTTGTATTAGTTAATTATCCTAAATAGTTTGTAACACCAGCTTTTAACAGAACTGGAAGTAAAACTTAATATGTAAATGAGTTGGATCAGTTGAATGCCAGAGTAGAAACATACATACGTATGCGTATCAAAAATGACAATAAATTTGAATCAACAGATAAAATTCTATACCTATGTATCAAAATAATCCTATTTGTGTTTCAATATATGGAATTCTTTACCAGTGGATTAAAGAAATACTTGAGAATGACAATAGTTTTATAATTGAAAAGCATATTCAACATCCTTTTCTATTCTTTCTATTTATTTTCTATATGATATTCCTTTATTCTTCCTTTCTCTTATTTTTTATTATATTGATATTTTTAGTTTTTACTTTACATCCAGATCCCAGCCCATCCTTCTCTCCTCCCTGTCCCTTTATCCCACACTCTTCTTCATTTTCCCCCTCACCTTCTCCTCAGAAAAGGGTTCTTCCCTCATTCCTACCTCTTACCAACACACCCCAGCACATCGAGCCACATCAGGACCACCTCCGCCACTAAGGCCAGACAACACAGCCCAGCCAGGAGAAAGTGATTCAAAAGCAGGCAATATAGTCAAATGTGGACACAGGACAAGTTGACTGCCACACTCTGCCAAGACAGGGGAAGCTTCCCTCCTTAAATTGCCTCCTTTTGTATTTGGATGGAGCAAAGGGAAGGGTAATTATTGGGTTTCAGGCTTGGGACAAACTGCTGAGGTGCCTATTTAACGTACCAAAGATAACCTGTATTTCTCCCAGTATTCCTCAGTCCCTACCTGTTACAGGGCACGGCTTGCATATGGTGTCTTGCTCTCATTCAGAGGCTCTTCACCTTATAATCTTGACATTTTGGTTCTCCCTCCCTCCCTCCCTCCCTCCTTCCCTCCCTCCCTCCCTTCCTCCCATCCTTTTCCTCTCTTTCTCTTCCTCTCTCCCCTCTGTTTCTCTCTGCATGTTTTCTCTCTTCATGTCTACATGGTAACATGGTGACTTCCCTGACCTCCTCCTGTGAGATCAGTGAACTCGAGAGAGAGCTGACACTAAGAAACATGCCTTTAAATACTTTAACTTGGTTTCAACTGGCTTCTTTCATTGGTGGAGAATGACTATCAATAACTAGTAAGGGATTATTTTAAATTCTATAAGATGCATATTACCTTTTCCAAGGGTAGTTCAAGCAGTAGCTTCATTATGCCACAAAGAAGACAAACCATTAAGGACACAAATGTTTAGGGATTGAATCAAACCAAATTACAAACTATGGCAGTTTCTGTTAGAATGACCTCCACCAAAATCTGTCTCTGTCTTGTGTCCCAAGTGTCTCTAGTCTCTTGTGTACAATACAATGAGTCTATCCAAACATCTACAAATGTTGCTCATGATAGAATATACTAAGACTTTCTAAATTTTAATTTTTTATATTAATTACAGTTTATTCACTTTGTGTCCCATCTGTAGCCCTCTCCCTCATTCCCTCCCAATCTCACCGACCTTCCCTTATCCTCTCCCATGCCCCTCTCCAAGTCCACTGATAGAAGAGGTCCTCTTACCCTTCCATCTGACCCTCGCTTATCAGATCTCATCAGGACTGGCTGTATTGTCTTCCTTTGTGGCCTGACAAGACTGCTCCTCCTTCAGGGAGAGGTGATCAAAGAGTCAGCCACTGAGTCATGTCAGAGATAGTCCCTGTTCCTATTACAATGGAACCCACTTGGATACTGAACTGCCATGGGCTACATCTGTGCAGGGGTCTTAGGTTATCTCCATGCATAGTTCTTGGTTGAAATAGCAGTCTCAGGAAAGACCCCTGTGCTCAGATTTTTTTGCTTCTGTTGCTCTCCTTGTGGAGCTCCTGTCTCCTCCAGGTCTTACTGTCTCCCCGTTCATAAGATTCCCTGAACTCTGCCCAAAGTTTGGTTATGAGTCTCAGCATCTACTTTGATTCACTGCTGGGTAGAGTCAGAGGCACTCTGTTGTAAGCTCCTGTCCTGGTCCCTGTTTTCATCCTCTTCCTATGTCTATCCTATTTGCCTTTTGAGTGAGAACTGATTATCTTACCAAGGGTTCTACTACTTGATTAGATTCTTTAGGTGTTCAGATTTTAGTATGTTTATCTTATCTTATATTTCTAATATCCGCTTAAAAGTGGGTATATACTGTGTGTGTTTTTCTTCTTCTGGGATACCTCACTCAGGATGATCTTTTCTAGATCCACCATTTGCCTGAAAATTTCATGATTTCCTTGTTTTTATTGTTTACTATTAGAATTTTCAATTGAGGAATACCGAATTGCAGAGAAACATGTAAAGAAATGCTCAACATCTTTAGTCATCAGGGAAATGAAAATCAAAACAACCCTGAGATTTCACCTTACAGCCATCAAAATTGCTAAGATCAAAAATTCAAATGAAAATACATGCCGGAGAGGATGTGGAGAAAAGGGAACCTTCCTCCATTGCTGGTGGGGATGGAAAATTGTACAACCACTTTGGAAATCAATATGATACTTTCTCAGGCAATTAGAAATAGTGCTTCCTCAAGATCCAGCTATACCAATTGTAGGCATATATCCAAAAGATGCTCAAATACACAACAAGGACATTTGCTCAACCGTGTTTGTAGCAGCTTTATTCATAATAGCCAGAACCTGGAAACAACCCAGATGTCCCTTAGCTGAGTAATGGATACAGAAATTGTGGTACATTTACATAATGGAATACTAAGACTTTTAAACTTAAACCTATCTTTTAAGAATTAATGATGGACTTCTCAGGCATAAACCATTATTGAAGACATATGGTATCTGTTTCATCTAATCTTTCAATTTGACCCACCAACTAAAGTTATCTGAAAGAATAAATAAATCTTTTTATTTATAATCTTGAGTTTTTATTAGTCCATAAGTGTTTGAAGAAACACATCTCATTAACAACAGTGGAAGTTAGTTACTATAAGAGGTATCTAAAATTTTAATTGGGAAAATACCTTCATAAGATCTGGCAGTAAATTATGTTTTTCCTTAATGATTGATGGAGGAGGGCTTAGCCCATTGTGGGTGGTTCCATCCCTAGGCTGGCAGTCCCAGGTTCTATAAGAAAGCAGGCTGAGTAGATCTTGTGGAGCAAGCTGATTAGGCCATTCCTCCGTAGCCTTTACATGAGCTCCTTTCTCCAGATTTCTGCCCTGTTTTAGTCCTGTCATGACTTCTTTTAATAATGAACAGCAATGTGGAAGTGCAAGCAAAATAAATCCTTTCCTTCTCATGCTGCTTTTTTTTGGTCACAGTGTTTCATTGCAGCAATAGAAACCCTAACTAAGACAGTATCTACATCCAAAATTAGAGTCCACAATTTTGTAAACCATATAGGATACCAGTTTAAAACAACTAGCTCCCAGAGCAGGACTGTAATAAACCAAAGGATCACCAGTCCAAAGTAAGTCCCATGTTTGTTTCTGGTTTTATCATTTACCTGTTTATCTGAAGTGGTTTGAATTTTTTCTTTCCAAAATCCTGGCGTTGCTGTGAAGGATTTCTTTTTTTTTTTTTAATTTTTATTTTTATCAGTTACATTTTATTAATTCTGTATCCCAGCCGTGCCCCGAACCCTCGTTCCCTCCCAGTCCCTCCCTCCCTCCCTCATCACCACTGTGCCCCTTTCTAAGTCCACTGATAGGGGGGCCCTCCCCCCATTCATCTGATCCTGTTTTATCAGGTATCTTCATTGAGTTCCTGTTAGAAATAGTCCTTGTTCCCCTCACTTTGGGAAACCAATTGGTTACTGAGCTACCACAGGCTACATCTGAGCAGAGGTTCTAGGTTATATCCATACATGGTCCTTGGTTGAATGTCAGTTTCAGAAAAGACCCTGTGCCCAGATATATTTGGTCTTTGTGGAGCTCCTATCCTTTCCCCATCAGACTAACTCCCCTTCTTTCTTATGATTCCCTGTACTCTGCCAAAGGTTTGGTCATGAGTCTTTGCTTTGAACAACAGATCATCTGGAGGTATCTCCATCCCTGATCTCAAGCTGTACTACAGGGCAACAGTAATAAAAACTGCATGGTATTGGCATAGAAACAGAAAGGAGGATCAATGGAACCGCATAGAAGACCCAGAAATAAACCCACACACCTATGAATACTCGATATTTGACAAAGAAGCCAAATCCATTCAATGGAAAAAAGACAGCATCTTCAACAAATGGTGCTGGACCAACTGGATGTCTACATGCAGAAAAATGAAAATAGATCCATATTTATCACCCTGCACAAAACTAAAGTCCAAGTGGATCAAAGACCTCAACATAAAACCAGATACTCTAAATCTGCTAGAAGAAAAAGTGGGGAACAGCCTAGACCTCATTGGCACAGGAGACAACTTCCTGAACAGAACACCAACAGCACAGACCCTAAGAGCAACAATCAATAAATGGGACCTCATGAAACTGAAAAGCTTCTGTAAAGCAAAGGACACCATCATCAAAACCAAACGTCTTCCTACAGACTGGGAAAGAATCTTCACTAACCCTTTATCTGACAGAGGACTAATATCCAGTATATACAAAGAACTAAAGAAGCTGAAAAGCAGCAAACCAAGTAATCCAATTAAAAAATGGGGAAGAGAGCTAAACAGAGAATTCTCGACAGAGGAATATCGAATGGCAGAGAAACACTTAAAGAAATGCTCATCCTCATTAGCCATCAGGGAAATGCAAATCAAAACAACCCTGAGATATCACCTTACACCCATCAGAATGGCCAAGATGAAAAACTCAAGCGACAACACATGCTGGAGAGGTTGTGAAGGATTTCTAATCATGGCTTTTGAAAAAAAAAAATTAAAAGAGTGCTGTTGTACTCATGGAGTTAAATCCCTTATACACATTTCACTCAGCATTTTGCTGCTTTGCTATCCTGCTCTTTTCTCAAAATGACAGCCCAGGGTTTGAACTTCTGCCTCTGTGGTTTCTGCCATATGAACAGCAAGTCTCTCAATGAACAGTACCTTCATTTTAGACTGCCTAGCATCAGAAACATGACGAAATGCACTTCTGATCTGTGAAAATTTCCAAGTTTTAGCTTTAGGCATTCCTTTATGGAAATGGTGTGTTCATGCATGCATGTACACACACACACACACACACACACACACACACACACACAAAGAAAGAGAGAGGGAGAGAGAGAGAGGCAATATTTCAAAAAGGGTTGATTGGTAAATAGTCTTTGTGGTTGGTTAACAACTATAATAAACACAGTTATATGCTTAAGATTCACTTTTTTTCTAAATATGCAAATTTGGGGTAAAATTCCCTGTAAACCTGTACAAGTATTAGTTCACTATTTTATTACATTTTTCTGCTTCTTTTGTGTATTCTGCCACAACTGTAGCCATGCTTTATTGTAAGTGACCTATTTATTTCACTCTGGAAGCACGGTGTCACTTTTTTTTCCTTTTAGTATGATTAAGTTCTACTGAGTTTCGTTATGGTCTCATTGTGTCATGTATTCTGGAACTTTTAATAAACTCAATTATCATAAAAAAAGAAAAAAATATCTAGACGTCACTATTTGTACCAAGATTTTTTATTAAAAAAAAGCCTCCACATAACAGTAAAAACTGCTCTTTATAAAGCACTGAACCAAGTATAGAGTTGCATGAGTCCTCATTTTAAAATGACATTTTATGTGTTCATATAATTCTACTTATTTTTTTTGTTTCTTTGTTTGTTATTACAGTTGATTCACTTTGTATCCCAGCTGTAGGGCCCTCCCTCATCTTTTCCCTACCCCACCCTCTCTTCCTCTTCTCATTCTATGTCCCTCCTATAGTCCACTGATAGGGGAGGTCCTCCTCACCTTCTATCTGACCCTAGGCTATCAGGCCTCATCAGGAATGGCTGCATTGTCTTCTGTGGCCTGGTAATGCTGCCCCTGTCCAGGCGGGGAGGTGATCAAAGAGCCAACCACTGAGTTCATGTCAGAGACAGTCTCTGCTCCCCTTACTTGGATACTTAGCTGACATGGGCTACATTTGAGCAGGGGTTCTAGGTTATCTCCACGAATGGTCCTTAGTTGGAGTATTAGTCTCTGCAAAGACCCCTGGAAACAGATTGTTTTGGTTCTGTTGGTTTCCTCGTGGAGCTGCTGTTCCTTCCGGATCATTTTATCTCCCCCTTCTTTCTTAAGATTCCCTGCACTCTGCCCAAAGTTTGGCTATGAGTATCAGAATCTGCTTCGCTACCGTGCTGGGTAAAGTCTTTCAGAGGCCCTCTGTGGTAGGCTCTTGTCCTGTTCCTTGTTCGAAGTTTATCTCATTTGCCTTTCTGAATAAGGATTGAGTAACTTCTCTAGGCTCTCCCTTCTTGCTTAGTTTTTTTCAGGTGTACCTATTTTAGTATGTTTATCCTATATTATATGTCTAATATCCACTTGTAAATGAGTATGCTCCATGTATCTGCTTCTGGGTTACCTCACTCAGGACAGTCTTTTTGCCTGCAGATTTTATGGTTTCCTGTTTTTAATTGCTGAGTAGTTTTCCATTGTGTAAATGTACCTCTATTTCTGTATCTGTTCCTCAGTTGAGGAACATCTGGGTTGCTGCTGGATTCTGGTTATTATGAATACAAATATGGTTGAGCAAATGTCCTTGTTGTATACTTGAGCATATTTTGTATATAGGCCTAAGAGTGATATCGAATGGCAGAGAAACACTTAAGGAATGTTCAACATCATTAGTCATCAGGGAAATGCAAATCAAAATGATCCTGAGATTTCACCTTACACACATCAAAATGGCTAAGATCAAAAACATGCTGAAGAGGATGTGGAGAAAGGGGAACCTTCCTCCATTGCTAGCAGGAATGTAATCTTATACAACCACTTTGGAAATCAATTTGGTGCTTTCTCGGGAAATTAGGAATAATATACACATAATTTTACACATTCATTTAAAGCAGTAAAGTTGTAAAATCAGCTTATCCAAACCCATACATCATATAACATAATTGGTAAAGGAGTTAATTTTCTATGAAAATACAAATAATTTATAAGTGCAGACTCTGGAATGGTTGTTACTCAGTGTTCTTTTCTGAGATTATAGTGAGAGAAACAAAAACCTAGAACAGAGTCACTAGGTCAAGATCTCTCCCATCAAAGGACACAGTCGGCAAGAGGCAAAAATCATTTGAAAAGGAAAGTCCAGAGAGAGGCTTTAGTCATTCTTTTAACTAAGGAATATCTACAGAAATGTTTTGTCAAAGTCAGCCAATCAGCTGCTCAGAGAGCTGGCAAGTACTTATAGAAGCTTCAGAGTGAATTTCAAGCTGGCAGAAGCATCTAACATTCTCACGTAGTACTAGTTCATAGGCTTTTCTGATTCAAAAAGGAAAAGCTATGGAGGCCTAAGTAAAGATTCAGAGAGCTTCCTTATGCTTGTGGACATGGAGCAGGGGCAGCCTTACTGTGCAAACACCTGAACAGGCTGTCGGTGAAGATGGGGAGGTGAAGTCTAAAGCACAGCGGCAAATAGAGATTTTTATGGTGATGCCAGAAACTCAGGATTTTCATGGAATAATAACACTGCTCTGAATGGTAATGGCTCAGTACAGAGGCCACATGAGCTCAAGGCAACAGAGATGGAGAGCCAGAGGTACTTATGGCAGTTTGGGCCTAGAGAATGTCATCATGGACAGACAGATTTTGCCCTCTGCCTCTGACTTCACAGTATGAGCAGGAAGTCTCTCACTATGCAATGTCTTGATTTTATATTTCTTAATGTAGACAATTGTAGGAACAGTTAAATTTTATGCTTGCCAGTCAGACTGGCTTTCAGTCTTGTTTTGTTCTGATATTTTCCTGAAATATCATTGTGAGAGTATAAATCATTCTTTTGCTATAACATGAACCATACCTTTGTCAACCTACAAGAAGAAATAACATTAGTCTTTATTCATAGAAACAAGAGAAGCGAAATAAAATGGCAGCTGTAGTCATGGCTATTTTAACACTCACTAGTGGAAAGAGAAAGAGAATGTTAATTGAAGGTAGATTCCATATTGAAGCTTTTGCAAAGTTCTCATCCCTGATCACGTGGGCCTTTTAAATTGAAAGCTATTTAGTTCTGAGTCATTCAAAATGGTCCTGATATTTAATCCCCATCCAAGTTACTGTAATTAACTTCAATAAACCCATTGTTTCCACAGGCTAAGCTTGGATGGAATCATTCCTTTGGTCTGTTGTCAGTCTTGGAAACAACCTATAATTCATATCCCTCAGGAATATTATAAAACATTCCCATTTCTCCCTTTGTTCTCTTGTGTGACATGAGTAAATTAGCATTGTATATTGAAAACATACCACTACAAAAAAAAAAAAAAACATTAGCACTTTAGTTAAGAAATTTCCATATTGTTTAGAAGAGACTCTGAACACTGAAATTTTGAAGTTTTTGAATTGTAAGACTGTGGCAAAATGTGAGTTTGAATTGAATGTAATTTGTGTTAGTACATGCCAATGAGAGTATGAGGGCAAAGGTTGGAAAAGTATGGTTTTGATATAAAATATACCCCATAGGCTCAAGTGTTTTAACACTTAGTCTCCTACTGTTTGGAATGATTTGGGTGGTTCTGAAAAATGAAGGAGGTGGAAGAAGAAAATGGAAAAGCACTAGACTTGTAGGGTTTTAGCTCAAACCTGTTCTGGACTCTACATACCTGAATACTTCCTTTTCTGCTGAGATGAGAGATGGTGAACTTTGAATCCAGCTGTGAAAGTCAGGAGGTCATTTTCCTAGTATTCCTTCTCCAAAATGACTGACTTTTCACTCAAATCATGAGCAAAACGTGTACCTTGCCTTCTATAAGATACTTATTTTCAGGTATTTGTTCAAATAATAAAAAAAAGTAAAGTACACAGCTACTATTGAAAAGAGAAGTCCTTTTGTGTTATATATACATGTCATATGAAATATAGATGAGTAATATACATGTCGTATGAAAGAAACATATTTTAATAATAGATAAGATTGATAATAAAATGGCAGATTAAAAATAATATTAAGTCTGAAGAGTAATCTTACATTTACAAAGCTAAACATAGATTTGGGAAATTTGAGGATCCTTTGTCCCTCTTCACAGAATGGCTACCTTGACTAAATCTCCTCTTTCTGTGTTTTTCACCTTAATTTTCTTTTTATTATTTGTTACTTACTTTACACACCACAGCTTCCTCTCCCCCGCTCCCAGTTCCTCCCTCCCTCTTCCCTCCTCATCCACCCCACCTCCCATTCCCCACAGTGAAGGGGAGACCGCCCATGGTGATCACCTAGCCTTGGCATATCAAGTTGTATTTAGACTAATATCTCCTATTAAGGCTAGACAAAGCAGCCCAGTTTTGAGAAGAGGAACCAAAGTCAGGCAACAGAGTCAGTGACAACCCTTACTCCCATTGTTAGGAGACCCACATGAAGACCAAATTACACAGCAGTTACTTATGTGCAGAGGGACTAGGTCAGTCTCATGCATGCCCTCCCTCTCCTTGGTGGTTTGGTCTCTATCAGCTCTTATGGGCACAGATTAGTTTATTCTGTAGGTTGTCTGGTGGATCTTTGACTCCTCTGACTCTTTTCAATCCTTCTATGCTCTCTTGTACCAGATTTCTCAACCTCAGCCTCATGTTTGGCTATGGATCTATTCATCTGTTTCCATCATTGCTGGATGAAGCCTCTCTGAAGACAGTTATGCTAGGCTCCTGTGCAAGTATAGCAGAATATCATTAATATTGTCAGGGGTGGGCTCTCTCTCTCTCATGGCACGGGTGTCAAGCTGCACCATTCAGCGGCTGGTCACTATTCAAATTTCTGCTCTTATGTTTCCCTTACACATCTTGTAGGCAGGCCAAATTATAAGTCTAAGGTTCTGTGCAGATGTCTGGCTGCTCTTCCTCACAATCCCTAAAGTAGAAGTATGCTTGTTTACAGGAGATAGTCTTTCTTATCTTTTTATCTGTTCTCTTATTTATTTATTTATTTATTTATTTATTCATTCATTCAATTTACATCCAGGTCTTCGGCCCATCCCTCCTCTCCCCCTGTTTCCACCTTCTTTTTCTGCTTCCTTTATCCCCATCCCCTTGTCCTCCAAGAAGAGGGTCCCTCCACCCACCCACCAACCCCAGCATATCAAATTGCATCAAGACTGAGCACGTCCTCTTTTCCTGTGGCTTGGCAAGGTAGCTCCACCAGGGAAAAGTAATCAAACAGCAGGCAATTAAGTTCATGGCAGTGCCTTCCCCTATTTGCCTTATTAGGGCATTTATACGAGGACCTAGCTGCCCTTCGGCTTCATCTCTGTAGGTGACTTAGGCCCAGTCAATGCATGGTCCTTGACTGGTGCTTCAGTTCCAACAGTACTTTCTCGGTCCCAGTTAGTTGGCTCTGTTGGTCCTCTTATACCACTCCTGTCCCCTCTGGGTCCTTCTATCTTTTCCCCAACTCTTCCAAAAGTTTCAGTGCTCCACAAAATGATTGGTTGAGGATCCCTGCATCTGTTTCCATCAGCTGCTGGGTGGAGCAACTCATAGGACATTTTTCTAGGCTCTGTGAGCCAAGCAGAGCTTCATTAATCATGTCAGGAGTTGGCTCTCTCCAATGGGGTGAATCTCAGGTTGGGCCAGTCATTTTGTAGACCTTCCTTCAATCTCTGCTCTGTTTCTGTCCTTGCATGTCACCTGTGAAGGTAAATTTTGGGTCAAAATTTTTGAAGGTGGGTTGTTCCTTCCATCCACAAGGAGTCATGTCTAGTTAGAGGATGGCCTCTTCAGTCTCATGACCAGAAGTCTCAGGTAGAGTCACTCTAATATCTTCCCAGGGGACTACCCTGTCATAGGTCTCCAGCTTGTCACAGCAAAGTCCCTGTCCAAGGTTTCTTTTCTCTCTGCAAGCTCTATGCCTTCCTGCCCCTTTACTCCCCAGGTCTGATATCATCCTTCCTTTCTCTCCATGCTCTCATTCTTACCCTGTTCTTTTTCTTCAACCATTTACACTGTTTATTCTATTTCTACTCCTGAGTGAGAGTTAAGCATCCTCCTCTGGGTTCTCCTTGTTACATAACTTCTTTGGGTCTGTGAGTTGTAATGAGATTGTCCTGTACTACATGGCTAAAATCCGTTTATAAGTGAGTACATACCATCTGTTTTTCTGCACCTGGGTTACCTCACTCAGTATTATCTTTTCCAGTCCCATCCATTTGTCTGCAAATTTCATGATTTCCTTGTTTTAAAAATCTCAGTAGTATTCCATTATGCAAATACAACACAATTTATTTATCTGTTGATTGAGAGACATCTAGGTTGTTTCCAGATTCTGGCTATTCTGAATGAAACTGCTATGAACAGTTGATCAAGTATCCTTGTTGTATAGTAGAGTATCTTTTGGCTATGTACGCAGGAGTATTATAGCCAGGTCTTGAGGTAGAGTTATCCCAAATTTTCTGAGGTAGTGCAATATTAACTTTTAGAGTGGTTGCATATGTTTGCGCCCCAACCACAATGGAGGAATGTTTTTTTTTCTCCATGTCCTCACCAGCATGTGCTGTCACTTGTGTCTTTTTTTTTAAACGATTTATTTATTTATCATGTATACAATGTTCTATCCGCATGTACACCTGCACACCAGAGAAGGGAACCAGATCTCATTATAGATGGTTGTGAAGCACCATGTGTTTGCTGGAAATTGAACTCAAGGTGTCCGGAAGAGCAGCCAGACATCTGCTTTTAACTTCTGAGCTATCTCTCCAGCCCCCTGTCACTTGTATCTTGATCTTACTCATTCAGATGGGTGTGAGATGAAATCTCAGTTTTTTAGTTTTGCATTTTCTTCATGACTAAGTACATATTACATTTCTGTAAGTGCTTTTCAGCCATTTGAGATTCCTTTGTTGAGAAATTTTAGTTTAGCTCTATACCCCATTTTTAATTGGATTATTTGGTTTGTTTGCATTTAGTTTCTTGAGTTTTTAAAATATATTTTCGATATTAGCCCTTTGTCAGATGTAAGGTTGGTGAAGATATTTTCTGAATCTGTAGGCTGCCTTTTTGTTCTAATGATAGTGTCGTTTGCTTTACAGAGGTTTTCAATTTCATGAGGTCCCAGTTATTAATTTTTGCTCTTAGAACTTGAACTGTTGGTGATCTGTTTAGGAAGTTGTCTAATGTGCTAATGAGTTCAAGGTTTTCTCCTCTAATAGATTTAGTGTTTCTGGTTTTATGTTGAGGTCTTAGATCTACATGAATCAGAGTTTTGTGCAAAGTGATAGATATGGTTCTATTTGCATTTTTCTACTTGTAGACATCCAGTAAGACCAGCACCAATTATTGATGATGCTTTCTTTTTCCATTGTATGGTATGTGGGTTTATTTCCAGGTATTCAATTTGATTCTATTGGCAACTTTATTTTAACAACAATAGAAGTGACAAAAAAAAAAAAAAACCCTACATAATCTTAGAAACTGAACAACTCCCTACTCAATGACCACTGGGTCAGGGATGAAATAAAGAAAGAAATTAATGATTTCCTATACTTAAATGAAAATGAAGACAAAACTTATGCAAACTTATGGGAAAGAACTAAAGCAGTGTTAAGAAGAAAGCTCAGGACACAATGTCTTTTAATAATGAAATTGGAGAGAACTTACTCATACTAGCAACCTAACAGTTCACCAGGAAGCTCTAGAAAACAATGAAGCAAACACACCCAAAGGGAGCAGATGGCAGGAAATAACCAAATTCAGCACTGAAATCAATACATTAGAAACAGAGAGAACAATACTAAGAATCAAAGAAACCAAGAGTTGGATCTTTGAAAAAAAAATCAACAAGATAGACAAACCCTTAGCCAAATTAACTAAAAGGCAGAGAAACTGTATCAAAATTCAACAAAATCAGAAATGAAAAGAGGGACAAAACAGTAAATACTGACAAAATCCAATAAATCATTAGGTCAAACTTCAAAAGCCTGCACTCCACAAAATTGGGTAATTACATTTAGATTACAATTTTCTGGATAGATTCTACAAATCAAAGTTTAATTAGGAACAAGTAAACAAGATAAATAGGCCTTTCACCACTAAGGAAATAGAAAGAGTTATTGAAAGTCTCCCATGCAAAGAAAAGCCAAGGGCCAGTGGTTTCAGCACAGAAATCTACCAGACATTCAAAGAAGAGTTAATCCCAATACTCCTTAAATTTTTTCACAAAACAAAAACAGAGGGAACACTCCCAAACACAATCTGTGAAATCACAATCACCCTGATACCTGAACCATAAAAGGACCCAACAAAAAAAGGAAATTTTAGACCAATTTTCCTTATGAACATTGATACAAAAACACTCAGTAAAATACTCCCAAACCAAATCCAAGAACACATCAAAAACATCATCTACTTTGATCAAGTAGGCTTCATTCCTGGCATGCTGGTGTGGTTCAATATGAAAAATTCATCAATATTATCTACCATATAAACAAACTGAAAGAAAAAAAAAGTTACATGATAATCTTATTAGATGCCAAAAAATTATTTGACAGAATTCAACACCCTTTCTTGATAAAAGTCAGAAGACGACAATGCAGCCAGTCCTGATGAGACTTGATAGGCTAGGGTCAGATGGAAGGAGAGGAGGACCTCCCCTATCAGTTTACTGGGGAATGGGTATAAGAGGAGAAGAAGAAGTGAGAGTGAGGTTGGGAAGGGGTTATAGCTGGGATACAAAGTTAATAAATTGTAATAAATTTTAAAAAATAAATATATTTTAAATATAAATGTCTTGAAAATATTGGGAATACAAGGCATATACCAAAACATAATAAGTGCCATCATAAAAATAATGGAGAAAAACTTAATGCAATTCAACTGAAATCAGGGACAGGACACTTTCTGTATCTCTTTGATATAGTTCCTGATGTCCTAGCTAGAGCAATAAGACAACTAAAGAAGATCAAGGGGATACAAATTTGAAAGGAAGAAGTCAAAGTATCACTATTTGCACATGATATGATAATATACTTTGGTAACCCAAAAAAATTCTACCATAGAACTCCTGCAGCAGATAAATATCTTCAGCAAAGTGGTTGCATATAAAGTTAACTCAAAAAATCAGTAGCCCTCCTGTATACAAAATAAAAATGGCCATCCCAACAAAAGCAATCTATAAAGTTAATGCAATTCTAATCAAAATACCAACACAATATTTTATAGAACTTGAAGGAACCATTCTCAGCGTCATATGGGAAAACAAAAATCCTGAATAGCTAAAGCAATCCTATACAATAAAGGAACTTCTGGAGGTATTCCCATCCCTGATTTCAAGCTGTACTCTACAGCAATATTAATAAAAACTTCATGGTACAGGCATAGAAAGAGAGATAGCCTATCTTGCCCCATACCCACCATTGCTAGACGTTTTAGCTAGGGTTACTCTCATAGATTCCTAGAAATTTTCATTGTCCCAGGTTTCTAACTGGACACAGAGCTGCCCTCATCTTATTCCAGTTGTCTCTCCTAATATTCTATCCCTCTGTCATCTTTCCAGTTGATTTTTCCTGTTCCCTGCCCAGTCTCCTCCATCCATCCACCCCAGATGTCTAATGTATTTCTACTTCTGAAAAAGATTCAAGCAATCCCCTTTAGGCTCTCCCTGTTACTTAGAATTTTGGGGTCTGTGGATTGCAACATGGTTATCCTGTGTTTTATGGTTAATATCTACTTGTATGTGAATACTTGACATATGTGTTTTCTGGTCTGAATTGTATTACTCAGGATGATCCTGTATAGTTCCACCCATTTGCCTACAAATGGCATGATGTACTTATTTTTAATAGCTGAGTAGTATTCCATTGTCCAACACATTTTCTTTATCCATTCTTTGGTTGAGGGACATCTAAGCAGTTTCCAGTTTCTGGCTGTTATGAATAAAGTTGCTATGAACATAGATAAGCAACAGTCCTTCTGTACAGTGGTAGGTCTACATCAAGATTCTGCTTCTCATTTTGATTTTGTGTCTTTTTAATTCACTTATTGAAGACAGGTGGTCGGACCTGATTTGGTGCACAGGTTATAACCCAGCAGTTCGATAACTCTCAGGTTAACTTTGACCGCCAACACCCCATTTTATTGTCTCTCTTGTAGTTACATCTTGCTACTACAAATACATTTTGCAGAGCAACAGCCCTTTATTTTTATTTTGTATCATATATAAACTTTAGATACACAGCTATATACGTTTCTAGTCTGACACACAGAGCCTTAAATGCACAAAAATCAATTTAAACTGCTTCCTTACAAAAGCAGTCATTTAAAGACTGTACTACAAATTGATCCCTTAATGAACCTTAACTTTAAAACAATTTCCCAAGTAACTAAAGCCTGAAACACAAGCAGCAGAAAACATGAAACTTTTTTTAAATGAAACAAAATCTTGTCTTAGGTTTAACACATAAAATATTTTCTCTCAGAAGATGGCAAGTAGCAATTTATAGTATATAAATACATATTGTCCCCAACAGTCAAATACCATTACAAAGAACACAGATTAATTTTAAAACAACCACCCAGATCTACACACCATATCAGAAGTTAAGCAACTAAAGCTAGGAGGAGCTGTTCTTTCCATAACAAGAGCTAGATAAAATTCCCCAGGTTGCAAAAATGAAGAGTTTACAAAACAGGTTGATAGGCTTTCCTAAGTCTCCAAATCAAACACACATCGAGATCCTAACTGAAGATACATAAGCACGGTTACATTACATTTTAAAATCAAGTGTTATGGCCAGATCTTAGGGTCCCCAAACACCACCAGTAATCAGACCATATATGTAAGAGCGAAGAGCTTTTATTCAGGCTTAAGCTCAGTTTCTCCACTGTCACAACACAGTGGATCAGAGAGGAAAGCGTGGAACTGATGCAAGGCAGGGTTTTTACTGAGGTTTGAGCAAGGGCAGGGAATGTCCAGCTTAACAGTTTTATGATTGGGTGACATTCAGCAAGGGCAAGCTTGTTACAAAGTGATTGGTTAACTAACATAACTAACACTGAGTGAGCTATCTATAGACTTCAAGAATTTTAGGTGTTTTCCTGTGCCATTAACTGTTCTACTACAAGGTTAGTGGGCTACCCAGCACAGATACTCCACCCTGTATAAAATACTTTCCCATTCTCTGGTTGTCCTTAGGCTGTTTCTTGGGTGGTGGCATTTCATGATACTGTTCCTGGAACTGGTGACCTATGGCCTAGTTTTTCTTTTTACAGTTAAGTTGATCCTAAAATGAAGAAAAAATGGAGTTTATGTCATCCTCTCACAAATAGCCATTATAGAAATCTTAGTTATCTTGAGGATAACCAGTGATAAGACTATGTAGTCTGAACAAAAATAAAGCATTTGCAAAAGTCCCCCTCCTCTCCCATCTCTCTGTCTCTCTCTTTTTCTCTTTCTCTTCATAAATGTTGGAAGAGATTGTAGGCATTCTTCTGAGGGTCTTCCCTGTGTCTCTGCTTTCTGTTTTTTAACTGCAGATTCCCCAAGCCATAAGCATTCGGGAGCATATTTTGTATGGTGGACACACACCAGCTAAACTAAACACTTCCTTTCATTAATTTTTTAAGTAAAAATTTTCATACAGCTTATGTAACATCTTAACACACTGTGTCACAACGGAAGGAAGAGGACACATCATCAGAGTTCTAAATATGCAAAATAGTTAGCACTAACCATAGTTAATGTAATGTCAAGTTTTTAAAAAGTAACAAAACACAAGTCTTAGAACTCCAAGAAATGTAACTATTTGAGTAAACTGAAAAAATATAAAGAAATACTCAGATTAAGATGGAGAATGGAGCCCATTGTCTTTTGTACAAAAAGGCAGAAAAGGAAAAGGAAGTTTCCAAGGGACTTTGACAATGAAATTGTCAGTTACACAATAAACACAATTGATCTGTCAATATACATAGTAGGGAATGATCATTGCCTCTAAATCTAGCATCCCATTCTTGTGAAAAAAAAAAATGGTTTTGTAGTAAAAGAACAGACTAAAACAGACAAGAAGATTTTTTAAGGGAGATCTGCCTGATTAGGCCGAAATAATTTTCCTTAGTAGTTAATAAAGATACAAGATTTTGTAAGGCCTAATATATATATATATATATATATATATATATATATATATATATATATATATATAACCAAAGAATCAGAGCAAATCCCCATTCTTAAGGAAACTTTCAGTGGAGAACAAATAATTTTTTAAATTAATATTCTATTTTTTATATTAATTACAGTTTATTCATTTTGTATACCAGCTGTAGGCCCTCCCTCCTCCTCTCCCAATCCCACCCTCCTTTGTCTCCACCCATGTCCACGGAAGGGGAGGTCCTCTTCCCCTTCCATCAGACCTTAGCCTATCTGGTATCTCAGTGGCCAGCTCTTTGACAGCCTCCCCTGGATGGAGGAACAGCCTTGCCAAGCTACAGAGGAGGACAATTCTGTCAGTTCAGATGAAGAATTTATATAAGCAAGGGATTTCCCCTAAAAAACCTTGCTACCATGCCCCACGTTTGGGGCCTACATATGTTTTCTGTGCTGTTTCCTTAAGCCAGTACTCAAATGAAACCATGAGCTCTATAAATTCTTTCCTACCAGCAGACCCCTGGCCCAAACAGCCTCAGCCTCTTGAATCCCACACCAAATGCTTGTTAAGGTTGCTGAGCCACCATGTGATTGCTGGGAATTGAACTCAAGAGCTCTGGAAGAACAGCCAGTGCTCTTAACCTCAGAGCCATCTCTCCAGCCCCTCATTAAGGTTTTTGAGCCCTGATTTCACACTCTTTCTCTAGGAGACTAAGAACCAGAAAAAAGAGAGCATTAGCAAAGTATTTAGATGCTAAAAATACATTCTTTACAACAAAGCATAATATCTTTTAGTAAGTATTTCAAAGAAAAATTTAGCTTATTTTAACACTGTCAATGCTCATACATTTGAAATGAACCAAGACAAACATATATATATGTATATATATATATATATGTATGTATGTATATATATATATATATATATATATATATATATATATATACAGATCAATCCTGAAATTATTCTTTTAATTCGACACTTCAAGTTTATCTAGCAAAAGCAGTTAGGATATTTTATAGAATTTAATAAAAATGTTTGTTTTACCTATCTCTAGGTTATCTTATTAGATTTTGTAATTGAGTAGTTTTTGAACCCAAGTTTTAATTACTATCATTTGAAAGAACCAGTCTTTAATCATTTTAAGGAATAATATTTAAATTAACATTATAATTTATTGTAAATAAGCTTGCCAGAGGTAACCTCTAGAAACTAGTTCTTTAAATTTTCAGAATTTTTAAATTTTAACTAGTTTGAAAAAAACGACCAATACCAAATGTTCAAATGCAGACTAAGCAGGTTATATTTAGGAATTTTGATGTATGTACATATACATGTATGCATGTAACTCCATCAATAAAATAAGAGGAAAGCCTCTGCCCTACAGACTATCAAAGCAGATGCTGAGCCTGATGGGCAACTGTTGGGCAGAGTGAATGGAATTTTATGTAAGAAGTGGGAAATAGGAAGAGCTGGAGAGGACAGGGTCTCCACAAGGAGAGCAACAGAACAAGAAAATTTGAACACAGGGAACTTCCCAGAGACTCATACTCCAACCAAGGACTATTCATGGAGATAACCTAGAACCCCTGCACAGATGTAGCCCATGGCAGTTCAGTGTCCAAGTGGGTTACATAGTAATGGGAAGAGGGACTGCCTCTGACATAATCAGATTGGCCTGTTCTTTGATCACCTCCCCCTGAGGGGGGGGAGCAGCCTTACCAGGCCACAGTAGAGGACAATGCAGCGACTTTTGATGTGAACTGATGGACTAAGATCAGAAAGGAGAGGAGAACCTCCCCTATCAGTGGACTTGGGGAGGGGCATGCATGCAGAAAGGGGAGGGAAGGTGGGATCGGGAGGGGAGGAGGGAGTGGCTTATGGGGGGATACAAAATGAACAAAATGTAATTAATAAAAATTTTTAAAAAAGAATACTCATACAAAACAAATCAATAAAAGTTTTCTTTAAAAAAAAGTTTCATGTTTTATGCTGCTCAGGATGATTTTTTTCTAGATCCCAACATTTGCCTGCAAATTTCATGATTTCCTTGTTTTTAATTTCTGAGTAGTATTCCATTGTGTAAAAGTACGACAATTTCTGTATCCATTTCTTCGATGTTGTTGATGGACATCTGGGTTGTTTCCAGGTACTGGCTATTACAAATAGAGCTGCTACAAACATGGTTGAACAAATGTCCTTGCGTACTTGAACAGCTTTTGGAGATATGCCTAGGAGTGGTATAACTGGATTTTGAGGAAGCAGTATACCTGATTGGCATAGAAACAGAAAGGTGGACCAATGGACTCAAATAGAAGACCCAAAAATAAACCCACACATCTATGAATACCTGATTTTTGACAAAGAGGCCAAAACCATTCAATGGAAAAAAGATAGCATCTTCAACAAATGGTGCTGGTCCAACTGGATGTCTACATGCAGAAAAATGAAAATAGATTCATATTTATCACCCTGCACAAAACTAAAGTCCAAGTGGATCAAAGAACTCAATATAAAACCAGATAAACTAAATCGTTTAGAAGAAAAAGTGGGGAAGAGGCTTGACATCATTTGCACAGGAGACAACTTCCTGAAAAGCACACAGATGGCACAGGCTCGAAGCTCAACAATCAGTAAATGGGACCTCATGGAACTGAAAAGCGTCTGTAAAGCAAAGGACACAATTGTCAGAACAAAACGACAGCCTACAGTTTGGGAAAGGATCTTCACCAACCCAACATCTGACAGAGGGCTGATATCCAGAATATATAAAGAACTAAAGAAGTTAAAAGGCAATAATTCAAGCAACCCAATTAAAAAATGGGATATGGAGCTAAACAGAGAATTCTCTGTAGAAGAATATAGAATGGTAGAGAAACACATAAGGAGATAGATGCTCAACGTCCTTACCCATCAGGGAAATGTAAATCAAAATGACCCTGAGATTTCACCTTACACCCATCAGAATGGCTAAGATGAAAAACTCAAGAGACAACACACACTGGAGAGGTTGTGGAGAAAGGGGAACCCTCCTCCACTGCTGGTGGGAATGTCAACTGGTACAACCACTCTGGAATTCAGTCTGGTGTTTGCTCAGACAATCAAGGGGTCACTTCTTAATCTCTCCAAACCTTACACATTCCAAGACAGATCTCAGAGACTAGTTCCTCACAGAATTATCTGATAATCTCAGCCATTTTTGTTCTCTATTATCATGGAGAATTATCCTATACTTCCGTTGTTTGCTCCTTTTATTTTTGAGGCAGATTTCACTATTTGACCTTGTTTGCTGTGAGCTTGCTTTGTAGTTCCTTGGCCTTGACCTCATGGGGATCCCAGATCCTGCTTCCTCTGCCTCAGAAATTCTAGGATTAAATGTGTGCATCAGCATATGCAGAAAAGAAGCAGTGCTATGTATTTTACATACTCTAGATTTCTGGATTAAAATGATATAAGACTAATTTACCACCAGTATGTAAAACATTTTCAACATATTTTATAAAACATTTAAAAGAAAAACACTTTACGCAGGCACGGCTGGGATACAGAATTAATAAAATGTAACTGATAAAAATAAATAAATAAATAAATAAAATAAAAATGTAAAATGTGAAAAAAAAAAAAAAACACTAAAAACATCTTTTACAGCCCTGGTATTGTGTTGTGTATGGCACACGGAATATCAAATGTCGAATTCTATAGGCATCATTAATGTAATTAAAGGCACCACTGAGTGATTAAATACTTAATTTCTTTGTTATCAGTATGATTCCTTATTTTTAAGAAAAGCTATTATACAACAATACAAATGTAAGTATAAAATATCTATGACTGGAAGTAATGTTTAGTTTGTCAGGCATGTATGATAATTTTTTAAACTTCTACTTTCTTGATTTAAATACACACTAATGTGACTCCAGCAAAATCATTCTTTAACTCATGAATTAGAAAAATCTTATTTATTTCATTTCAATTTTAGGCTGTTGGAAATGTTAATGGTTATATAACCCCAAGAGATAAATGATTTCATTAGTTTTTTAGTAGATTTTGAAAGGAGAGTGGAGACTAAAAGAAGGAGGGGGAAGAGAAGAAGATGAGAAAGAAAAAAGAAAAAAAAGGAAAGGGAGGAAAAAAGACAACTTGGAAGTTTCCATTATATTTTAAAATTTCAACCTATATTGCATTTCCTCCCACAATATAAGATCTTCTCATTAGTTTTAATTCACTAGACCTCTCAACTATCAGTCCACTTATCGTAAGTTTGAACTGAGTCAAAAGCGCCATGCTGTAACTTTATTACTTTCCCCATGGCTTCCAAAGATCAAGGAAATTTTCAAATTTTACCTACGGATTCACTATTAACCTTCATGTCACATGAAGCTGCAGGCCTGTTGAGTATCTGTGCTGGCAGACACAGAGGCTAATGATTGATGAACTGAGGCTTTGCAGGCATAGTGTCCTAGGAGTAATGCCATCTTTAGACTCTCATTTTAAGAGGCAAAACTGAATTTTGTTATGCCTAAAGGAAAAAAAAAATCTTTGTCCATTTTGTAGCTGACCTTACTTTCACAGGGACCCACAGATTTTTTTGTTCTGCATTGAAAAAAATATAGATACAAGCAGATTCATTTTTGACACAATTTTAGAAAAAAATGTTATTTCTTGTGAGCCATTACTTTGTAATTTTCAAATATACTGGGGTAATTATCTATTAAATCTTGATATTTAATAAGTGCTTTACGTATTACTTCTGCATTTTATTTTGAAACATGGAAGTGTGTGGTGAATTGTTTCCAGGTAAAATGTATAAGAGATTTTAAATATGTGTCTTTGAGTGTGACATTGCTTTGACCTTATCTGAAATCCATTCTGGGGGTCTCAGTAGGAACAGATATCTGTGGAAACTAAAGTGCATTTCTCTTTGGCTTTTTGATTTTCTAAACTTTAGAGTAACTTTCACCATAGTTGAAAAAAAAATTTTTTTTTTTGAAGGAGAACTTAACTTTGTCTCAGGGTTGTACTTTTTCAGTTTATAATATAGAGTAAGTAACAGAAACAGCTCCTTGACCTATTTTTTTTTTCTGGAAACACAGGAAAAAAATAAGAAGGAAAGATTTTAATTTCCCCATGGGGTTAAAAATTTCTACTCTGAGTCCCTGTTTCAGATTTGACAGAAGGTAACTAATTTTACATAATAAATAATACTATAAATATGGTGCCGTTTGTCCGCATGATGAAATATGCTGGCAAGCTTTTAAACATACTCTTTCGAAGAAGCCCATCAAGGGTACAAATAAATACCATGAATGAGACACTGAGTAGACTAATGAAAAAAATGTACTTTTCTTTGTGCCTTATGGTGAGCGTCTCTTGTGATAAGAAGAGAAACATCTTTAAGTGAGATAGCATAATTCTACACTTGTCTCACTCACACCCTTGCCTGTCAAATAGATTTCTTCCATTTTATATTTACTTTTAAACATTTAATTTGTTTGTGGTTTTGGTTTGCGTGCATGAGTATTAGGGTACCTGTGAAAGTCAGTGGAGGCTTCCTATTCACTGATACTGTAGTTAAAAGTAGTTGCGAACACCCCTGTGTAGATGCTGGGAAGCAAACTTGAGTCTTCTGGAGAGGAGCACGTTCTTAACTGTTTTGTCATCTATCTCTTCAGCCCCAGTTTATTCCGGCTTCTCTATCTCATTAGTCTCTTCTCTGCACAGGCGATAGCATGCCATCTCAGACTGCTCATTTTCAGCAGCACCATCTTCCCTTGGAAAAATATTAGTAAGCCCTCTACAAAGGATTATCGGCATTAATAATTGTAGTGATCACTGTGAACATTTCACAACCAGATTACATCTACTGCTTTTACCATTTAGGTGGCTATTTTAGTAATCCATATAAAGGGCAAAGCCAGAAAGAAAGACTGCTTTGAACATGCAAACCTTGAGCTGTATTTACTAATTAAAAAAACCTACTGTTTCTCTATCAGGTTACTATTTTTTCTAATAAGTGATACGGTGTAAAAGTAAATTAATAGCTCTTCGTTCCAGGTTTTCCACACTGCCCCTAAAGATTCTAGTTTTCGCAAAGATACTCCCTAGAGGAGGTTCTCAACTTTCCTATTGCTGGGACCCTTCAGTACAGTTCCTCATGTTGTGGTGACCATCAACCATAAAATTATTTTCATTGCTAGTTCGTAACTGCAGTTTTGCAATTGATATAAATCATAACATTTGTGATTCTGACATATTGTAAATATTTTTGGAAATAGGTCTTTGCCAAAGGGGTCGTGACTTACAGGTTGAGAACCGCTGCACCAGACTCACATTAAAAATCTACTCAGCATCACCTTTTTGTGTGGTAACTGTGGCCTATCCTCAGTTCAGGTCATACTGTGGTCACTAGGAATAAGGGTGATTAATATCATTTTACTCTATTATGCTAGTTTCTTCATTTCTACTACTATTTAACACTATGAAAGTTGGTGGTAATAAATTAAATTTTTATTAATTATTTATTACAATTTATTCACTTTGTATCCAGGCTTTGGCTCCCTCCCTTGCCTCCTCCTAATTCTTCTTTCCCTCCCTATTCTTTCTCCTTCTATGCCCTTTCCCTAGTGAACTCAGTGGCAGGCTTTCCAATTACCTCCCCCTGGGGGTGCAACCTTGTCAGCCTACAGAGGAAGAAAATGCAACCAGTCCTGATGAGACCTGATAGGCTAAGGTAAGATGGAAAGGGAGGATTTCCTCTATCGGTATTTAATAATTTTAAACATAGTGAGGTTAATACACATGTAAGCTAAGAAACCGTCACAAAGCCACATAGTCCAAACACTACCAGTCCTACATTTGAAGTAAGATGTGTTTATCTCTGTGTCTATAGCTCTTTTTTCTGATTAAGGAACAAAAGAGACATCCTTTGTAACAAAATGTGTTTTATTTAATAGTTTTCTAAAACATATATTAAGAAAAAATGAAATTAATTATTTCCAAAAAGTATGAATACTTCTGTTTTAATTTCTACATTGTAGGAACCATAATTTAACAATTATTTATATATTTTTGGAAAATATTCATTTGAATCATAGATTTTTTTCTTAATTTATTTTCAAATGCTTTTCAGAATTTCACTTGTGTCTTCTATATTTACTTCCTTCCCACTCTCCTACCACTGCAGCTCCTCTTAACCTCCCACTCCCTCTCAAATTCAGTCTTAGTTACACAGACACACAAACACACACATATAACCTCTTCAAGTCCAATAAGTGTTGCTTTTAAGTATGTGTGTGTTTGGAACTGACTATGTAGAGTTGAATAACCTGTCAGAGAACTACTCTCGGGGAAGAGTTAATTCTTCCTCTCTCAGAAGCCATTAGCTCTTTTTCCATAGGTGAGACCTTGTGCAATGTTTATCATCCATGTTGGTATGTCAGCTGGTCATTCTTCATGCCCTGTTTAGGCAACCACAATGCTGAGCTTTCATGGGTACAGGCTTCCTGTCATGATTAGGAAACACTGTTGTGGCAGTCACCTTGGACCTCTGAATCTTATAATCATTCTGATTCATCTTTTGTACATTTTCCCTGACCCTTCACTGTAGGGGATACATTGAAAAGTATTCTTTAGAACTGTTGACTTGTTCTTTGCATTTTTCCTCTAGTGATATACTTTACCTTCTGTAATAGTCTCCATCAGTGGCAAAGAGAGGCTGCTTTTATAAAAGATGAGTCACATTTATCTACATGCATAATTAATTTAGAATATATTTGGAAATTTTATTATGCAATGAAAGAAGTGGTAGTAGGTTTTATTTTGGGGTCTGTGTCCCTGCAGTCTAGAGGTAAGTGGCTAGATATATAGGACCACGCATAAATCTACCCTAATGATGTACCTTAAGTAAGTTAGGCACACTGTCACCCCACTTCCAAGATAAAAGTGCCACTGTTGTACTACTGGAGATATCTTGCCTGGTTATCACTGCTATGGTTTGTAGGCTTTACAGCTTGGTAGCACTATTGGTTATTTTTATCCCCTGATAGTTTGCATAACACTTCTGTGTTACTGCAGAAGCTAGTACTTAGGGATTAAGTTTCTAGGTCAGAATTAGAGACATAATGGTATTTCTACTAATAATTCTAACGTAATTATAGAGTCGTCAGTGTTATGCATTTAAATAATCTGTTTAAAAGATGTTCAAAATATATGCCATTATACTAAAAATATGTGCTATGAGACAGTTTTAACTATTCATATAGGTAGTATACATTTGTATATATGCAATTAAACAGTAGCCAGGTATTTTGAATGATTTCTGATTAAGATAACATGTAACTTGAAATAAGAATTCTGTAAATTCTGAGTTGCCTTTTAATTTCATTTATGAACATTGATGCAAAATACTCAATAAAATAAATGCAAACTGAATCCAAGAACATATCAAAAATATCATCCACTATGACCAAGGAGACTTCATCCCATGCATACAGGGGTGGTTCAATATACTGAAATCCATCAATGTACCATAAAAACAAACTGAAAGAAAGAAAAAAACAAACAAACACATGATTATCTCCTTAGATACTGAAAAAGCATTTGACAAAATCCAACATCCATTCATGTTTAAAGTCTTAGAGAGATCAGGGATAAAAGTCAATACTAAAGGCATACTAAAGGCAATATACAGCAATCCTGCAGCCAACATCAAACTAAAAGGAGAGAAACTTAAATCAGTGCCACTGAAATCAGGGACAAGGCAAGGCCTCCCACTCTCTCCATATCTCTTCAACATAGTACTTGAAATTCTAGCTAGAACAAACAAAAAAACTAAAGGAAGAAGTAAAAGTGTCAAAATTAAGTCTTTTTTTCTATTATTCCCAGATAATATTATAGTATTTCTGCTATTCACTGATAATAATATTGTATGCATGAGTGACCCCCAAAATTCTACCAGAGAACTCCTACAACTGATAAATACCTCAGCAAGGCAGCTGGATACAAAATCAACTAAAAAAATTAATAGTCTTCTTATATTCAAAAGACAAAAGTGCTAAGAAAGAAATTAGGGAAACAATATCCTTTACAATGGCCACAAATAACAGAAAGTACCTAGTGTAACTCTGACAAAACAAGTAAAAAAACTTGTATAAACAAAACAAAAAATCATCAAGTCTCTGAAGAAGGAAATTGAAGAAGATATCAAAAGATGGGAACATTCTCTCATGTTCATGGATCGGTGGGGTTAACATAGTAAAAATGGCCATCATATCAAAAGCAATCTATGAATTCAATGAAATTCCCATCAAAACACCAACACATTTTTTTTTACAGAACTTGAAAGAACAATTCTCAGTTTCATAGGAAAAAACAAAAACAAAAACAAAAAACTCAGACAACTTCTTGAACAGAACACCAAGAGCTCAGTGAGACTTTAAGAGCAAAAATCAATAAATGAGACCTCATGAAACTTAAAAGCTTCTGAAAAGCAAAGAAAACACTCAACAGAACAAATCGACAGCCTACAGACTGGGAAAAGATCTTCACCAACCCTACATCTGACAGAAGGCTAATATCTATAATATATAAAGAAGTCAAGAAATTAAATTTAAAATGGGGTACAGAGCTAAACAGAGAATTCTCAACAGAGGAATATAGAATGGTGGAGAAACACTTAAAGGAATGTTCAATGTCCTTCTTCATTAGGGAAATGTAAATCAAACTGACTCTGAGATTACATCTTACACCCATCAGAATGGTTAAGATAAAAAACTCAAGTGATAACACTTGCTGGAGAGGATAAGGAGAAAGTGATACTCTCCTCCATTGCTGATGGTAATATAAACTTGTATAAACACTTTAGAATTCAATTTGGCACTTTCTGAGAAAACTGAGAGTAGTGCTACCTGAAGGCCCAGCTATACCACTCCTGGTCATATATCTTAAAGATGCTCAACCATACAACAAGGACATTGCTCAAGTATGTTCGTAGAAGCTTTCTTTGTAATAGTCAGAATCTGGAAGCAGCCTACATGTCCCTCAGCTGAAGAATGGATAAAGAAATATGGTACATTTAGACAGTGGACTACTACTCAGCTATTAAAAACAAAGAAATCATGCAATTTGCAGTCAAATGAAACTAGAAAAGTTCATATTGAGTGTGGTAATCCAGAAACAGAAAGGCACACATGATATATACTTACTTATAAGTGGGTATTAACCATATAATATAAGATAAATTCACTAAAATCTACATACCTAAAAAAACCCTAAACAACAAAGAGGACCCTAAGGAAGATGCTTAATTCTCATTCAGAAAGGAATAGAGGATTGACATCAGAAGTGCTAGAAGAGAGGGAACAGGATGGGAGCCTACCACAGATGTCTTCTAAAAGACTCCATGCAGCAGGGGATTGAAGCAGATGAAGAGACTCACAGCTAGACTTTGGACAGAGCTCAGGGAGTCTTATGGAAAAAGGAGGAGCTAGAGGGACCCGGGGGGGCGGACAGGAGCTCCACAAAGAGACCAACAAAGCCAAAAAAGCTGGGCCAATGGTGTCCTGCAGAGAAAGATGCATCAAACAAAGACCATGCATAAAGGGAATGAAGACACCTGCTCAGATGATTCCCAAAGACAGCTAAGTCTCAAAGTGTGTTTCCTAGTAAGGGGAGAAAAGACAGTCTCTTACTTCAACTTGGTTGACTGCTCATGGATCTCTTCCCTCAGTTGGGGAGACCTAGTCAGCCCACAGAGGAAGAGGATCTAGGAAGTCCTGATGAAACCTCATAGGCAAAGGTCAGACAATAGGAGTGGAGGATTTCCCCTATCAGTGTACTAGGAGAGACAGACAGGTGAGGAAGAGGAAGGGAGGGTAGGACAGGAAAGAGATGAGAAAGTGGGATACAACTGTGATATGAAGTGAATAAATTAATAATAATAAAGATGAAAAATTAGTTATGTAAATTCTGAATTGCCTTTTCATAATTTTATTCTTATCTTTTTTCTATTATTATCATTATTGTTATTATTGTCATTTCTTACAATGTATTTACTTTGTATATGGGCTATAGAATCCTCCCTCATCTCTTCCTGGTCCCACCCTCCCACTCTCTTCCTCTCCTATGTTCCTCCCCTAGTCCACTGATAGGTGATGCCCTCCTCCCCTACTCTCTGACCCTAGCCTATTAGGTCTCATCAGCACTGCCTGGATTCTCTTTCTCTCTGGACTACTATTATGGTAAACTTTGTGATATTTTGATTCATAAATATATGGGATGTGGTATTTCAGTTAGGCTAAAAATAGTTCTATCCACAATATTAATTTTTTTATAAATAAAACATTCAAAATATCTTCCTGAATTTTCTAAATCCACAGTATGTTATCTTTTTGCATTATCATGCTTTTGTGCATCAGCAAATAAACCCCTGATCCTCCTCATATCTAATTTAGATGTTGCTGAAAAACCTCTCAACAGTCCTCCCTGCTTCTGACCTCTCAGTTACCTGAGAATCAGCATTCTACTCTCAACTTCTAAGGGCACAACCTTTTAATTTTAGCTCTTCTTCTTATTGTATCTTTCTCTCCTTCCATCCCTCCCTCCTTCCCCCTACCCTGTGTGTGTGTGAGAGAGAGAGACTATGTTTCCAGGCTGGACTAAAACTCATATTCCTCTTGTTTCAGACTCTGATGTGGGAAATAGGATTAATGCAAAGTCTACCATGTCTATTTCAATCAACTTTTGTTTAGATTATTCACACAAATGAACTTGTGTCTTATTTGTCTCCATATATCGGACTTATATCAATTAATTACATTATGCATCAGTTTTTATTTCTTTAATTTTCACAGTATTTATTACTCTGTTACTAGTTTTCTGATAATATTGAAACAAGCTACATTTCTTAAAATGATGCTTGGTCAAGATATATTAATGAGCTCATATAAATTTTCAAACTATGCTAGAAGTTCAGTCTTCATTTAGTTCCACTCTAACTGTGCCATAAGTCATCATTTCTATTTGTTCTCATTATAAAGCCTAACAATAAAATAATAATAATAATTTCATTAATAATTTAAATATTTATCTATACAAGTTTATTTTATTTGCATTGTAGGTTAACACCGTTAAAATATCTACAATTTATGCTTTTAAATTTCACAAGAATTTTCTACAAACTTATTTTCCTGTTTTATTAGCTTTTGTAACTATATTTCCATTCTGTCATTATCTACACATTATAATGAGAATGTAGCATCTGTAAGTTACTGTCAAGGCCTATGGAAACGAACAGAAGAAAACTAGAAAAACCAGATACTCTGTCATGTATACAAGAACCACAAAAGAGTAAGGTGAGATAAGATACGAGAAAAGTTATAAACCAACATCCTCATACTTAAAATTGTAATTAAAATTGACCCTTGCCTGTAGAAGTTATCTATCAGTAGGAGGAAATGACTTTACAAATAGAGATAAGTAGAAAAAAAGAGAAATTGTGTTGTCACATATTTATTTACTCTTGATGATGAGGAGGAAGATTTTGTGGGTAAATACACATGAGAATAACTTTTAAATTATAGCTGTGATGTTCTTGTAGTACTCTGCAAATTACTGGTCCTTCAATTCAATAAAATGTATTTAAGCCAATATTGACCAAAGCAGGTAAAATTAGGAACTTATGCTATTTAATAGTAGAAGGGCTAATTCTGGTGGTAAAGTGCTTTCGCTGTAAGCATGAGGACCTAAATTTCATTGACAGCCCTTATGTAAAATTCTTGTCCTGGTGGCACATGCTTGTCGTATGAGCATCAGGGAGGTAATCTCTTGTGCTCACTGTCCAGGGGGTCTAGTCTGAGCTGTAAACTCCAGGGAAATGACAGACAAAACATAAGCTACAAAGCAATAGCACTATTTAAAAAGAGAATTTATGCAATTTGAGACAGGACATTACTTAATACTTCTTGACACAAGTTTTTGGAGAACTAATAATTCAAGTCTCTTCTGAAGAAACTGTAAGATTCAGAGACTCTAAGAAGAGTCAAAATCATTCCTCTCTTAAGTGGGCTTATGGATTTTATTTTATTTTTTATTTTAATTTTTTATTATTAGTTACATTTTATTAACTCTGTATCCCAGCTGTTTCTAATTGATTGATTTCAGCCCTAAGTTTGATTATTTCTAGTAGTCTGCTCCTCTTGGGTGTATTTGCTTT
>REGO01001142.1:104453-117556 GCA_010120015.1 Rhombomys opimus
AGTTGCTTATATGAGATGTCACAAATTTCTTCTTGAAGGCACTTAGTGCTATGAATTTTCCTCTGAGCACTGCTTTCATTGTGTCCCATAAATTATGGTATGTTGTACCTTCATTTTCATTGAATTCTAGGAAGTATTTAATTTCTTTCCTGATTTCTTCCTTAACCCAGCTGTCATTGAGCAGCAAGTTGTTCAGTTTCCATGTGCTTGTAGGCTTTTTTCTAATTCCATTGTTGCTGAGGTTCAGCTTTAGTCCATGGTGGTCAGATAGAATACAGGGGATTATGTAAATCCTCTAGTATCTGTTGAGGCTTGCTTTGTGACCAACTATATGGTCTACTTTGGAGAAGGTTTCATGAGGTGCTGAAAAGAAGGTATACTCTTTTGAGTTTGGGTGGAAAGTTCTGTAGACATCTATTAGGTCCATTTAATTTGTAAGTGCCTTTATTTCTTTATTAGGCTTCTATCTAGATGATCTGTCCCTTGGTGAAAGTGGGGTGTTGAAGTCTCCCACTATTAAGGTGTTGGGATCGATGTGTGATTTGAGTTTTAATAATGTTTTCTTTTTGAACGTAGGTGCTCTTTTATTTGGGGCATACATGTTCAGAATTGTGATGTCCTCTTGGTGGATTTTTCCTTTGATGACAATGTAGTGCCCCTCCTTATTTTTTTGATTAATTTTTGTTGAAAGTCTACTTTATTTGATATTAGGATAGCTACCCCAGCTTGTTTTCTGGGTCCATTTGCTTGAAAGACATTTTTCTAGCCCTTGACTCTGAGGTAGTGTTTGTCTTTGTTGCAGAGGTGCATTTCTTGGATGCAGCAGAATGTTGGATCCTGTTTCTGCACTTTTTCTATTAGTCTGTCTTTTTATTGGCAAGTTGAGCCCATCGATGTTGATAGATAATAGTGACCAATGACTGTTAATTCCTTTTATATTGAAGTCTGTGGACTTACTGTGTTCCATTGCTTGTTTTCTTTTAATTTTTGTTGAGATATTACCTGTATGCTATGTTTTCTTGGGTGAAGTTGTTTTTATTGGATTGGAGTTTTCCTTCTAGTATCTTCTGTAGGCCTGGTTTGCTATGTAGATATGGCATAAATTTAGTTTTGTCATGGAATGTTTTGTTTTCTCCATCTATGTTGATTGAAAGCTTTGCAGGGTGTAGTAGTCTGGGTTGGCATCTGTGGTCTCTTAGAGTCTGCAGGACACATGCACAGGCCCTTCTGGCTTTCATAGTTTCTGATGAGAAGTCTGGTGTGATTCTGATAGCTCTACCTTCATATGTTACTTGGCCTTTTTCCCTTGCTGCTTTTAATATCTTTTCTTTGTTCTGTAGATTTAGTGTTTTGACTATGATGTGACATGATGTGTTTCTTTTCTGGTCTAGTCTATTTGTAGTTCTGTAGGCCTCTTGTATATTTATGGATATCTCTTTCTTTAAGTTCGAAAATTTTCTTCTATGAGTTTCTTGAAAATATTTTCTGCACCTTGGAGCCTGGAGTCTTCTTTTTCATCAATTCCTATTATTCTTAGATTTTGTCTTTCCATGGCATCCTTGATTTCTTGGATATTTTGTGTTTGACTTTTCTGATTTTATTTTTTCTTTGAGAGAAGTATCAATTTCTGCGAGTATATCGTGTATCTTCAGCTTCAGAGATTCTCTCTTCCATCTCTTGTATTCTGTTGGTGATGTTTACCTTTGTGGTTCCTGATCTTTTCTCCAAGTTCTCCAGCTCCAGGGTTTTCTCAGTCTGTGTTTTCTTTATTGATTTTCATTCTGTTTTCATGCCTTGCACCATTTCCTTCATCTGTTTGAATGTGGATTCCTGTGTCTCAACGATGGTTTCTATTTTTTTGTTCATTTTCTCTCTATATGCCACTAATTGTATCTCTACTTGTGCCTCTATTTGTTTGGCCATATTTGCCTGTGTTTCTTTAAGAATTTTGTCCATTTCTTCTTTCTTTGCCTCCAATTGACTGGCCAAATCTTTGATAGATTTGTTTATTTCCTCTTTAACTGACTGAATTTGCATGGTTATTCTTCTGAGAGAGTTGTTTGTTTCCTCTTTATGAGCCTCAAATAATTGGGTAAGCATAGCTCTAAAGTCATTTTCCTGTGCTTCTGGTGAATTGGAATATCCATCAATTTTGGGGGTTGCTGGTGAAGCCATGATATCCTGATTTATGTTGGATGTGTTCTTTTGCCTACCCCTGGCCATTGTGTTATCTGAAACCTTCCCTGTTTCTGGATTCTGCAGTTCAGACTGGTACTGTCTCTCTCTGGCATCTGGAGAGATCTTCAGGAAGCTGAGAGAGGTCCTGTGGCCTCAGTGTGTGTGTTGGTGCACTATCTGTATCTGTGGGAGGAACATACACACACTGGCACAGAAGGACAAATGTAGGTGTGTGTGTGTGTGTGTGTGTGTGTGTGTGTGTGTGTGTAAGTGTGCGTGTAAGTGTGTCTCGGGGGACAGAGTGATAGAGAATGTTGAACCCTTGAATGTGTGGGAGGGGCTCTGCCTTGCAGGCTTCTAGTTGATTATTTGTGCATGCACTGTATATTTAGCAGGAGCTGGTGATGGTCACTGTGCAATTTTAGGCATTAACTGCCTTAACTCCTCAGTTGGACCCGCAGAGCAGGGGCTTCAATGTCTCAAGTGACCCTCTGTTTCCCACAGTGGGTATGTGGGTGAGAGGGGTCAGATGCCTGGTTTCTATTTTGGAAGCACCCTGGATCTGGGGCTCTGCAGACACTCAAGTGTTCACTGACTCTCAAGCAGGTCACATCAGCAGGGATTGGGGTATCCAGGCTCTCTGCTTTCTGGTTCAGCCCTGCTTGGTCTTATGCAGGAGGACTGAAGTGCTCCACCAGCTCGGTGCAGCTGCATCCGCCAGGTTAGTAAGTCCAGCTGCAGCTGGAGACTGGGATGTCAGTCCAGATGCCTTCTGGAAAGTTCTGGCTGCCCTCCACTGTGCGCTACAGGCCTGAGAGGCCCAGTGCCTGGTGTGCCTAGCTTCTTTGGTGGGTTTGCTTGGCTTTGGTGGGTATATAGTAAATTATCTGTCTCTGAGAGTTTGGGTGGGCCTTTTAGTCAGTGGCTGGGCGAGCCTGCAGAGCCAGTATGGTGTCTAGCAGACCTGGGACCCTGGGAGGATGATGCCGCAGTTCTGGACCCGCAGAGCAGGGGCTTCAATGTCCCAAGTGATCCTCTGTTTCCCACAGTGTGTATGTAGGTGGGAGGGGTCCGATGCCTGGCTTCTACTTTAGAAGGACCCTGGATCTGAGGTTCTGTAGACACTCAAGGGCGCAGTCACTGTTAAGCAGGTCACATTGGCAGGGATTGTGATATCCTGGCTCTCTGCTCTCTGGTTTGGCCCTGCTTGGTCTGCAGGAGGACTGAGGTGCTCTGCCAGCTCAGTCCTGCTGCAGCTGCCAGGTTAGGAAGTTCAGTTGCAGCTGGAGACTGGGATGCCAGTCCAGATGCTTTCTGGGAAGTCCTGGGAACCCTCACTATGCTCTCCAAGCCTGGGAGGCCGAGCGCCTGGTATGCCTAGCTTGTATTTTGCGTCTGCTGGGCTTTGGTGGGTATAAAGCATATTATCTGTCACTGAGGGTTTGGGCAGGCTGTTCAGTCAGTGGCTGAGAGACCCTGTGGAGCCAGTATGGCAGCTAGCAGACCTGGGACCCTGGGAGGACGGTGCTGTGGGTCTGGGACTCCAAGACCGGTACAGCTGGCAGTTACTGCTAAGGGGCTAGGAGCTCCACCTCAGTCGCTGCAGACACCAGGCCACAAGCTCTGAGCTGGCTGTGCCGAGGAGGAGGGAGGTCCAAGAAAAGGCAGTGTAGGGAGATCAAAGGATCATTTCTCTCCTTCCCCAAACAAGTCCACGGATGACTGGAGACCAAAGTTCTCAACTTGTGCAATGTTCCTTGTCGTTTAGTAAGCATTTCCGTCCGTTTCCCTGGATTCAGAGGTCCTCCACTCACCCACTCAGGCATTCAGCTCCTCCACAGCTCAGAAACTGTGTGTGCCATCTTGGTTCCACCCCCCCCCCGGATTTATATTAATACAAAACAAAACAAGACATCTGAATTGCGATTATCTTAATAGGTTTGTTCTTGGACTTACTGACTTGCATATGTAATATATATAAAAATATTTCTAATTAAATTTTAATTGAAATAAGTGTCTAATAATGGTTAGAACTATTTCAAATCAGCTTATCAGAATCCACATATATAAATAACAAGTAATGTGTAAGACTGAGTTTCCAAACTCAGGAAACAGTATTTAACAGTCCTAAAATATTTTACTACTTCAGTGACGATAGAAATATTGATTATTTATTTAATCCGAGTTTTGCCAACTAAAATTGTACCTGTTCCCTATATGGTCGACTACATCTTCTAAATTGTATATATGAATAAGGGGGCCACAAAACCTTTGCCTTTGTTTTTCTTTTTTTTTATTTTTATTTTTATCAGTTACATTTTATTAATTCTGTATCCCAGCCTTGCCCCGAACCCTCATTCCCTCCCAGTCCCTCCCTCCCTCACTCATGTTTTTCTATGAATGGGATGCAAATTATTTTTAAAGATCTTTTCAAAAAGGCTTTTATAGTAACATTCTCACTTCCCAACTTTCCCAGGCAGTTCAAAGTCAATGTGAAATGCAATCCTTTTTAAAGAACACTAACATAAAAATCACACATGGCTTAAGAAGGCAAACAAATGAATTTCTTTTTCTTTGAGCTGACTTTTTTTCACAAAAATACTGATTTATGCCACTGTCAGGTTTCAATGCATATAATACAACTTTCCAAGATTGAATCCAATTGATTTTCTATAACAATGTCAAGCATTCAATACATCACAGGAACACTGAGACTGTAATAAATAATTCTTTCAGGAAGAAAGTGATTCTTCTTTCCTTAAACACATAGGTAAATATTTTTTCTCTTTCTATCTTTAGAACTTAGTGCCTTCCAACTCTTTTATTTTTGCATTTCACTTAATACCAAATCACTTCCTGTAAAATTTCCTCATGACCTTGTTTTCTTACATTTTCTTTGTCGGAGACAATTGTCAGGACTAATTTAATTTTGAGTAAAAGCCTTTTACTTTTAAAACTTTCTTTTAAAACTACCATTTTAAAAGAAATGACAGTCAAATACAGTTATTCCAGATGATGTTTATAGAGATGAGCCTATACAAATATTATTTTAATTTGCAAAAGGATTAAAATGAAGGTCTGATTCACTCCAAATCACAGCAGTTTTTATGTACTATAAATGAAACAAAACAAACAAATGCTGTATTACCCCATGAGATTGTGTGAACTAGTAACATAGCAGGTAGCAGACACAGTTTTTCAGAGGGACAGTTGGCAACTTGTAAAGCAACAATCTTTCTTCAGAAACACCTTGATGTGAACTTCACAAACATCTCTAAAGCTATAGCCCAGAACTAGTGATAGTGAAGGTTGTGACTGTAATAGCTTGTTACCTACCATATTTTATTTGTGTATATTTAATGTGTATAGTCATAGTTTAGTTTTTGAAGTATGTATAATTATTGTTACTTTGATTTTCAATGATTTGGTATAGAGTCAGCTGAGAGAGACACACTTGACAGGAGGATGGACATTTCTAGGGATGATCAACTGAAGGTGACAGACCCCATACATAGGCAATGGCCTTCTAGTAGCAGCCTGGACAGAAAGTGATCCAAAGAAATAGCAATTGTGTTTGCTTGCTTACATTCACTTTAACTTTGTTTGTCTCAGTGTTGTTTCTGCTGTTATCCTTTGCTGCAGTTAAAATCTAGCTTCAACCACATTCCTAGGAGGACTGAAGACCAACAGCCTCATTACAAACCCTCGAGGATTTCAGGAAATAATGACTGCTCCTCATGAGGTGAAGATCTACTGCACTTGGTTCTCAGCCTCTCCAGCACACAAACAGATATCATCAAACAATCATTCCCTTATAGTATAAGCCAATATAACTAATCTTCATCATGTATATTCACTTTATTGGTACAGTTCCTGTAGAGATACATCATTAATGCAATGGTGCACGTAGACCATACACAATCCTATACTTACCTTTTACCCCATGACTTCCTTATCCTATTAGTTTCATTCTCTGCAGTCTCATTCTGCTTTAATCTCATAAATAAAAAAGGTTGTATACATATATCAAAAATATAGAGTCAAAATGAGATAAAAATAATGTATGTCTAAGTCTTATTTTATTTACTACAATGTTCTCTAAGTTCATTTACTTACATCCATTTATATAATATATATGAAACTTTGTTATACATATATATATGTATGTATATAACTTTAAAAAAATCAGTTTATGTTAGACAAAGCCATTTTACAACTCACAGACATAGCAAATATTGTTAATAAAGATTGCCGTTTTCTATGCAGCAGGGGCCTGGATTTCGACTTCTGGACAGAGGACAGAATCAAAAGTCCCAGAACTCGGAAACACACCTTAGAGTTCTATAAGGTAAGGCCCTTGTGCACTAGGCCTGGGTGTGGAAAAGGTTTTCCGTAGTGTTACAGTTGCTAAATCTTTTAGAATGAAATTGCCAGTGGCAGTGGAAACTTGGGCCTTCCAAAGCCTATGGCGATACCAAAGTGTTACAGAACTTGGGTAAGCTGCTGTGCTCAGCAAGACAGAGGTGCCAGTGAAAGCCCAAGTATGGTCAGCTTACAGCTGGAACATAGACCTGTAGAGGCCCAGGCCCAGTGGCTGGAGTACAGGCCAGAGAAGCTGCCTGGCTGGGGATAAATGATGCATCTCAGGCAGCCATGGTAGAAGGGTGATGCTATCACATAGCAGGCAACCAGCAAGCAGCAAGCCAGCACATTTACTTGAAATCAGGAATTTATAAGCCCTTGGGCCATGGGAGGGATTGAAGGTGAATATCTTTGATTCACCAGGGTCAGGGGGTCAGGGATGCTTGATTTGCATGTAGTGGTATAGTAGCTAATTTTCCAAACAGTAGTAGGGTCATATCAGAAAAAGGAGAGCACAAAACTTAATTTTCCTATAGGTAGGGGAAAGTCATCTAAAAGATTGCAAATGAGTGCCATGCAGTCCCCACTTAACTTACTACAGTACCTGCTTGAAGCCTAAGCTGCCCATCTGCTATATCTCTGTAGGGGTCCTAGGTCCAGTTCATGCATGGTCCTTGGATGACACTTCAGTCTCAGCAAACCCCTCTGGTCCCTGGTTAGTTGGCTCTGTTGTTTTTCTTGTGGAGCTCCTATCACTTCCAAGTCCTTTTCTCTTTCTTCCCACTATTCCCCAAGACTCACTACTTATCACCCAATGTTTGGCTATGAGCCTCAGCATCTGTTTTGAAGTGCTCTTAGCTAGAGCATCTCAGATGACAACCTTGACAGGCTCCTGTCTGAATGCTTAGCAGAGTATCTTTCATGGTGTCACAGGTTGGCACTCTCCAGTAGGTTGGGTTTTTGGTTGGTCCAGGCATTGTTTGGGCATTCCCTCAATATCTGCTCTATCTGCTCTATCTTTATTCCTGCACATCTCGAAGTTGGTGTAAATTTTGAGTCAAAGTTTTTGAGTGGGTTGGTGGGTTTCCTACCCTTTACTAGAAGACTGGTCTAGCTACAGGATGTCCTCTTCAGTCTGTATGGTCTCAGCTACTAGGAGTCTCTGCTTGAATCCCTTTCATATCTTCCCAGGAGCCTAACCTGACTTGGGTCTTCAGCTCGTTACAGAGCTGTCCCCAGTCTCAGTTTCTCTTTTCTCTACAGGCTTTCTATCTTCTCTCCCTTGCTCTCCTCAGGTCTAATCTCCACCCTCTTAACTCTGTGCGACCCCTTCTCCTACCTTGTTTCTTCTCTTCAGCCATTACCTTCATCTATTCTATGTTCCCTTCAAAGTGAGATTTATGCATCCTCCCTTGGTTTCTGGTTATTACATGTCTTCTTTTGGTCAGTGTCTTGTAGTGTGTTTCTCTTGTACCACATGGCTAAAATCAACCTAAAAGTGCGTACATACCATGTGCATCTTTCTAGTTCTGGGTTACTTCACTCAGGATGATCTTCTCTGTTTCCATGCATTTGCCTGCAAATTTCATGATTTCTTTGTTTTTAATAGCAGAATAGTATTCTATTGTATAAATATGCCACAGTTTATCTACCTGCCTCGCCTCCTCTGGGTTCACTGTCTTTGCTGGGCTTGCAGTTTCTGTCCCAGGTGGGCCAAACAGCTGAGGAGCAGACAGAAAGGCCTCTGAACAATATATTTTTCTAAACTTATTGTGTTCTGTAATAAAAGTATCCTGAGGGAAACTAGAATTTACAGAAATCTATAAATTATATAAATAAATTTATAAGTTTAATCAACTTAACTTCACATTTTTCTTTCACACAAGGTATTTAGGGATAATATACCATCAGGTTCGTTAAGCAATGTAGAAATAAAGCAAGCTACCGATGACAATTAGGAATCAGCAGGATTCAAGTGCTTTTATGCCATTTTGCATTTTATGTGTTTACAAACTTGCAACCTATTGGCATTTAATTCCATATTTACTGTGTCTTGTGTCTCATTGCACAGCAGGACACAGAATGAGCCATAAACCTGTTATCATAAGTATTGCATCAAATGAAAATTTAATTAAATCACAAGTTTTTAAGGTTTTCTTTCTTTGTTACCCTTGGGTTTGGCATTCATTGCTCACACTCACGTTATCACTTTACCTACATTGTATTAGAAAACTATATACTAAACTAGATTGATGCATCTATCAAATATTGGAGATCAATCACTTTTTCTGAAGCTGTAAGTATATTAGTAGGTGTCATCAAACCTGACTTGAAAGTATGTAGTTTAAATCTCTGAGGGCCCATATTACAAGCATAATATAATTACATGTCAAGGCATTTTTAAAAGGAATATGCGTTCTTCCTTTAAATTCCACTGCAAGCTGAATACAGGGCTACCCAGTTTTGTGCTGCGATTTGAGAGGTAAAGAAAGGAGGATGAGAAGCTTACTGTGAGCCTGAACTTCACCACAGATTCAGGTTAAGTCTGAGGTTCTGTACTTTTAAATTTTGTAAAAGTACTGCAGTTCTCCAGTGGTAAATTTTAATTTTTATGTAAACATACATGATCAAATTATATTTTTCTGTGGCCTTAAGGCCAAATGGTTTTAATTCTAGTAAATGATAGTATAGCACATATATTTCGCAAGGATTTATTTACTGAAGAAACTCATTTCTTACAAAGGAATAAAACACAGATAGCTCTTCACCTTAACTTTTGTTAAGTGAAGTAAAACTATAATTATGATAAGTGCACTGTTTCTTTGTAGCATTTTAGAACTATCTAGATGAAAAAGGGGAGGGTAGAAAGGTGAAGAACCAGTGCATATAATTTGTTCACATTAGAGTATTATAAAACTCTGAAGACCTCATCGCATTTCCATTTTAAAAGTGAGAAGAAAATTAGCAGAAAAAATGATTTCTCATCAGAATGTGAAATAGTACTTAGAATTTCACTTGAAAATAGTAATAATTAAAGAAATGATATGACAAAGAGGGTTCAAATCTAAAGAATTTACAACAATGTGAAGTTTTATAATTGGTCTAGTTGAAAAAAAGTTCAAAGAAATGTTCAAGCATTAAAGGCAGTTCCCAGAGTTCAAGCCAACCAAGTGGTGAAGTTCAGAAATACAACCTAATAAGGACCAGCAATATTTAAACCACATCCAAATTGTTGACCTAATCATCTGAGATAACAAATTACATCTAATAACATGTCTATAATAAGTAGGGAATTAGGCAGTGGATTTTTAAAATTCTAAATAATTTATTTATTTAATTTACATCTCAATCATAGTTCCTCCTCTTTCCTCCCAGTCCTTCTGCCCCTACCTTCCCTTTGGACACCCATAGACTCCTCCTCCCTTTCTCTTCAGAAAAGTGGAGGCCTTCCATGGATATCAACAGGCCTTGGCATGTCAACTCGCTCTAAGACTAGGTACATCACATACTGAGGCAAGGGGAGGCTGCCCAGTAGGGGTAAAGGATCCCAAAGGCAGACAACAGAGTCAGGAGAGCTCCTGCTCCAGCTGTTAAGGGTCCCACAAGAAGTTTCAGCTCCATAACTGTACCATGTGTCCAGAGCCTAGGTCAGTTCTATGCATACTCTGTGGTTGATAGTTCAATCTTTATGCACTCTTACAAGCCCACGTTAGTTTATTCTGTAGATTTTCTTGTAGTGTCCTTGACCCCTCTGGCTCTTACAGTTCTTCCAAGCTCTGCCTAATGTTTGTCTGCAGTTCTATGCATCTGTTTCCATCAGTTGTTGGGTGAAGCCTCTCTGATGATAATTATGTTAGGCTCCTATTTGCAAGAAAAGCAGAATGTCCTTAAGAGTGTCAAGTGAGGGTTCTGTCTCACGGCATGGATTTCATGCTGGACCAGTCATTGGTTGGCCATTCCCATGGATTTTAATAACAAAATGAAAGTAGGGAATTTGGCAATGGATTTTAATAAGAAAGTGAAAGAATATATGAAAACATAATTTGATGTATACTAAAAATTATGTCATCGTAATATATGATCTCCTTAACATTGAACTAAATTTGTATTCAGATATTGTTAATAATAGATGAGTCAATAAAATCAAATGTATATGAAAATATAAGAAGAGAATTTAAATAGAGCCGTGGAATTACATGGTAAATATCAATGCTATATAACTTATTCTGGGATTAATTTGGCAATCATGTGATTTACTAAAAATGCAGAAGGACATTGAAGACAAGTAAATTAGACTAACTTGTTTCTTAGTTTGACTTTCCCCCTCTTTCATCCAGTTAAGAAACATAGCAGTTTTGTGACCTGTATTAATAGTAAGATGAAATGTTGTATTATCCTATTCCTAACCACTATGAATGCCATCATTGCTATGTATGATGTGTCTACATAATATAGAATACCATCTATGAAGCAGATATAAGAGCTCTATCTTTCCTTTGGTTTAATCATAATGACTGTCACCTAGAATTTTGATGGTCAAGTAACTCTTATTCTGTATAATGATGATTCAAAAGCAAAAGATTTTCAGTTTTGAAATTATTTTATATGCCAAAGAAAAGCTGAAGATCTTCAGTGAAGGAAAAATATCAAAGCTATCAATAAACCAAAGGATTATTTGTTTTTTTATGTGTTTAAGCTACCTTTATACAACAATAAATCATCATTTGATGTACACCTATAAAGTCATTATGAATTCCACAGGAAAATAAAATCACACAGCATGGTTTTAACATAGAGTAGTGGATGGATTTTATTCCTTCAAAGAAGGATGTTCTGTTAAAGATTTGAGTGAGGTTTAACAAAATGTCAAAAAAAAAAAAAAAAGAATTAGGTGATATTAGATTTTTAAAACACTCACTTTTAGGATCAAAGAAGTCACAGATATGTTAGAGTAGATTTATGTTTTTATAATTTTTATGCAATTAATATTTTGGGTCCATTTTCTTTTTATTTCTGTATAATTCAGAAAACTTAATATATAATGAATATCCTTGAGTTACTATGTTGTATTTAGTGAAAAACTTAAAAAACCTTCCTAAGAAATGGAGATGCTGAGGTGCAGCTGCTAGCATTTGGGAACTGAGGGTGGAGAGTCCCTCAATATTATAAAATAAAAGATTCCCTAACTTCACATTTTGTATATAGTTGCTTTTTGGATTAGGAATACGTAGGTTTACAAAGAACACAAAAGCTCATCCATATGATAGAAATTTTAATTAAATTTTTATTTTTTTATTTTAATGACCGTTTATTCACTTTGTATCCCAACTGTAGCCCTTCTCTCATTCCTTCCAATCCTAACCTTCCTTCCTCTTCTCCTCCCATTCCCTTCTCCAAATCCACCAGTAGAGGAGGTCCTCTTCCCCTTCCTTCTGACCGTAGCTTATCAGGTCTCATCAGGACTAGCTGCATTGTCCTCCTCTGTGGCCTGGCAAGGATGCTTTCCCCTCTGGGGGAGGGGGAAATCCTAGAGCCAGCCACTGAGTTCATGTCAGAGACAGTCCCTGTTCTCCTTACTAGGGTACCTTTTGCATACTGAGCTGCCATAGGCTACATGTGAGCAGGAGTTCTAGGTTATATCCTTGAGTGGTCCTTGATTAAAGTATCAATCTCAGCATAGACACTTGTGCCCAGATATTTTGGTTCTGTTGCAATCCTTGTGGAGCTCCTGTCCTCTTCAGGTCTTACTATCTTCTACTTACTTCATAAGATTTCCTTCACTCTGCCCAAAGTTTGGTTATGAGTCTTAGCATCTGCTTAGATACACTGCTAGGTAGAGTCTTTCAGAGGCCTCAGTGGTAGGGTCTTGTCTTGTTTCCTGTTTTCTCCTTCTTTGAATGTCCATCCCGTTTATCTTTCTGAGTGAGGGTTGATAATCTTACCCAGGGTACTCTTTCTTTCTTCCTTAGCTTCTTTAGGTGTACAGATTTTAGTATGTTTATCCTATTGTATATGTCTACTATCCACTTATAAGTGAGTATATACCATGTGTGTCTTTCTGCTTCTGGGAAAATTCTTATTATTGAGAAAACCCAAGATGACTCTTGGATTATAGAATGGCCATTTTGTCTTCAGCATGTGAAATGAAGGGTATCTGGAATATGTTTTCCCCATTTAAAAGAACTTTGAGTTCTAGGGTATTCCCCACTTTTATTTTTTTCTAGCCGATTTAATGTGTCTTGTTTTATGTTGAGGTCTTTGATCCACTTGGACTTCAGTTTTGTGCAGGGTGATGAGTATGGTTCTATTTTCATGTTTCTACATGTAGATATCCAGATAGACCAGCACCATTTGTTGAAGATGCTATCTTTTTTCCATTGTATGCTTTTGGCATCGTTGTCAAAAATCAGGTGTCCATAAATGTGTGGGTTTCTTTCTGGGTCTTCTGTTCAGTTCCATTGATCTACCATTCTGTTTCTATGCCAGTACCATGCAGTTTTTATTACTGTTGCTCTATAGTACAGCTTGAGATCAGGGATGGAGATACCTCCAGAAGATCTTTT
>REGO01001142.1:119415-151679 GCA_010120015.1 Rhombomys opimus
CTATCAGTGGACTTGGGGAGGGGCATGCATGCAGAAAGGGGAGGAAGGGTGGGATCGGGAGGGGAGGAGGGAGTGGCTTATGGGGGGATACAAAATGAATAAAGTGTAATTAATAATAATAATAATAATAAAAAGAAAAGAAAAAAATAAATAAAAATTAAAAAAAAGAACTTTGATATTTCTCTACATTCCTGTTCTCAGTCTAATCTCTACCGTGTTTACATTTTCTCTCAGATTCACAGCCTCTCTTTTTTACTTTTACTTACATGTATGTCTGTGTCTATATCTAAATCTATCTGTCTGTCCATCCATGTATATAAATATATGTATGTATATAGAAAAAAGTAACCTACATACTCCACTTAGTTACACACACACACACACACACACACACACTCACATATATATTGATTTCAGTGCTGACCTATTGGTAATGGATAATGAATAAGTGTCTTATCCTTGAGGAAGAATATTCTCTTGCTTTCAGCATTCCTTAGTTGACTGTAGCTGAACTAACTTTTAATCAATATAATTGATAATTTTGTCTGATGTATTTATTTCATATATTAATATTAAAACTGTAAGAACTTAAAAGATAAAAGGTGAAATTTACCCTTCTTTGTATATATGACTCAATTTATGAAAAATTGTGATCCTTGAAATCTCTTTCTGACTGTTGTGACAAGGTAAGGTAAAGCACATCTCATCAAAATTTTACTGAAATGATTCAGTTGATTTCAACCCCTTAAATATTTGTTACTTAAGTATGTACAATATATGATATATAAAGATTTAAAGGGTGAATAAGGTAAATAAAAGATAAGGCATCGAAAATTTTTAAAATGTGTAATATGCAAAAGACAAATGGACTAATCAAATGATGTTATGGTGTGTGTGTGTGTTTATGTATACAATTGTAATTGTGTGTTTGGTTATGTGTCTACCATAGAGCATGTGAGGATGTTTGAGGACAACTTGGACAGTTTATTTTCCCCTTCTATCATGTGTTTCCTAAGAATCAGAACTTGGGTCCTCAGGCTTATAGGAACTGCTTTCAGGCACAAATCCTCTACTCTGCAAGTTATTTAAAAAAGTCTTTCTTGTCAATGCTTCAATTCTAAGAGAGCACAAAAGACAGAAAACTGCAATAATTGTTTAATACATGTTGAACTGTTCTTCTCATTTTTACTAGCTTTTGAAAATTTTGTACAATGAATTTTATTCATATGTGACTCCTCCCTTTTATGATTCTTTGATCTATTCCCACTTTTCTTCAAATCTAGATTTGTGTACTCTTAAAAACAATGAACAAATAAACAAACAAAACATTAAGTACTATGTGTGCAGTCAATTACACTGAGGATGATCAAGCCACCAGTGACCACAGCACTAAATAGATCTGACTATCCCTAAGAAGGTATCTCTTCGAATTCTTCCTCAGCCAGGGGTAGAATTTCATGACTACCTCTTCTCTTCATGTTGGAATTTTGTCTGCCTTGAGTTTGCCCTGATACTGTGTATTCTGTTAGAAATGCTGTGAGTTCCTATGTGTTACTGCCCGACTGTATCCAGAAACCATCTTTCTCTGTACTTCATCACTATGTCTCTTACAATCCTTCTACACCATCTTCCTCAATGTTCTCTCGATTAGTAGGACGGTTCGTTATACAGAGATGTTACCTGTATGGTTGACTATCCCACAATCCCACAGTGTCCTTTTTTTTTTTTTTCTCCATGACTACCTTTGAGTCACTCTGTTGAGAAACTGCTACCATTCCAATGATAAATGGACACAGTATTGAGCCAACTCCTAATGACTTCCCCTTATACCCATGGATTGATGTTAAAACTTATTAGGGAAGCTAGGTGATGTTTAACATGTTCTAAACTTTTTTTTAAAGCTCACAAATATCTATCATTTCTTTTTATTATTTATTTGAAATTTTTGAGATTATAATGTAATTACATTTTCTCAGTTCACTTTTCTCTCTCCAAACATATCCATATATCCTTCCATGCTCTTTTTCAAATCCATGGCCTTTTAACCACTGAGTCATCTCTCCAGACTCCCAATGTATGTTTTTTAAATAGAAATATGCTGTGCAGTCCTTACAATTTATGTTATCAAATGCTCTACTTGCCATTATGCTTACAGTTCAGAAATGCTAATAAGATGAAATAACTAAACCTAAATTAAGAATCTGAAACGTGAATTTTTTATGGAAGAAAATGTGTTCACTACTGCTTCAAATGCATTATTTATAAAAACATAGCTCCGGCAGTATAAACTTGAACTTAGATTAAATCAGTAAAACTTCATAAAATTATAATTTTGCCTTGGTTAATGAATCATCAGCATCTTTATGCCATGAAAATAATATTTACCAGAAGTTAAAGATTTGGCATTCTTCATCTTTTGAAAACTCCACAAAATGATGTAGTAGGTATTCTAATATTTTTTGAAAAAGCAGCTCTTGAGATTTGTAAGATGAGGATAATTTGCTTAAAGCCCCAAGACTTTTCAGGAGGAATAGTTAAAAATCAGAGTATTCAAAAAGCTTTATATAACTTTAAAATATATTCAATTTTAGGATTAGATTTTCCACCAAGCTTACTTTATTTAGGGTTCTTAAGTACCTTTATCTCCTTTCTAATGTCCCATTCCTACCTCACAATCTTAGGTAGGAGATTGGTAGGGAAAAGACCTGTAGAGCTATTTTATCTACTCCCTGCTGATCAGGGTCAATGGGTCATCAGGGGATTAGGATACTCAGTCATTAGGATACCAGCAGTACAGTCCAAAGGCCTACATGAAGTAGCAAAAACCAAAAGACTAAGTTATATTGCCTGGAGAAGTTCTCCTGAACGTTTCTGTCTGAGGAGCCCAGTGTCAAAGCACTAAAGTCAGCACAGTGATGTTGATGGAAAAAGTAATGTCTCTTGTATGTGGGCCTCTATGTATGTCCTCTCCTCAAAGTCTACTCACAGATGTTCTCAGCTGGCCAAAGTCGTGCCCCCTGCATGTGCGGGGTCACAGTGAAACATCACGTGCCCAGCTTGCAGCAAAACATCACATGACAAAATGCAATCTTCAAAGAAACCAGAAATTTCCACTTCATTCTATATATGCTTTTATGGTGTGTGTGTGTGTGTGTGTGTGTGTGTGTGTGTGTGTGTGTGTGAAGATTGAAACACAGAGACCAAAGGAAGTTCTGTGTGTGCTGTTCCACTCCCCTGTGTCATTTTCTTGAGACAGTGTCTCTCACCAATAGTTTGAATATGACTGGCTGGTCATTCATTAAACCTTACTTATGTTCCTTTCACTACATAACTAAGCCTTATAGCACATACACAGCTAATCTCTGTTTTTTATGTAGACAATGGGGATTTGCTTTTCAGTTAAGGACTTCTAGGTCATTTGTGTAAAATATTTTAAGACTGTTTTGTGATCCACAGATTTGTTGTTGTTGTTTAGCATAGCTTTTTAAAATTTTATTTACTTTTTAATTATTTTTTTTTACAATTTATTCACTTTGTATCCCAGTTGTAGCCCCCTCTCTCATCTCCTCCCAGTTCCATTCTCCCTTTTTCTTCCTCCCTATTTCTCTCACCTAGTCCACTGATAAGGGAAGTCCTCCTTCCCTACTGTCTGACCCTAGGAACAGGACTGTAGCCTACCACAGATCTCCTCTGAAAGACTTCATACAACAGGGGATAGAAGCAGATGAAGAGACTCACAACTAAACTTTGGACAGAGCACAGGGAGTTTTATGGAAGAAGGAGGAGCTAGAAGGACTCTGGGGGGGAAAGTAGCCCCACAAGGAGACTAACAAAGCCAAAGATCTGAGCCCAGGGAACTAGAGAGACTGATATAGCAACCAAAGAACAATCATAGAAAAGACATAGACCCCCTGCCAGATGTAGCCTATAGAGAGCTCAGTCTACATGTGGGTTCCCTAGTGAGGGGAGAAAAGACAGTCTCTGACATGAACTCAGTTGTTTGCTCCTTGATCACTTCTCCCTGGTGGGTCAACCTAGCCAGATCACAGAGGAAGAAGATCCAGGCACTACTGATGGGACCCACAGATTTTTAACATGAACTGTCTGACCACTGGTTTGAAATTATTTGTTAAAGACTTGTAGTCTCATTACTTGATACATAGGAGAAGACAATGACTGTCCATCCTAGAATTCATTTTTAGCTTACATTTATTAGTGTGGTGTATGGCTTCCTGGGGGCTTTTCAAACCATGAGTAGCTTTAAGTCTTCTGCAGACTCAATGCTGACAAAACAGTTGCCATGAAGTCTCAATTGCAATCACTGTCATGTTTTGAAGAGAGCATTTCTCAGAATTGTTTTCTTCTAGGAATTACCCTGAAACTTCAAGAACACAATATGCCAGTCTTGTTTAGTGGTAAACATTTAACCTTTATTTATTAACTGGTCGGAACCAATTAAGATGTATGGTTTAAAAAGAAATTAGTAGAAACATAGCTTATCCTTGAATAACTGTATTTTAAAGAAAAAAAAAAAAAAGATGGCACTCATTGCTGTTCTCTGCAAGTAGAACCTCCTCTGCCATGGATTTTTGACCTGTATTGGAGTACCAAGCATGTAGTCCTTCTTGAGAAATAGGCCTCAAATCCAATCTGAGTGGGTGATGACCATCATAACAGCCATGACACCACTGAACCCCTAGACACATCTTGTCTGGCAAGTTGGCATTAGAGCTCATAGGATTTAGACGTTTTCTTACTTACCATCCCATATTTCACCTTCTTTTCTTACTTTTATTTTGAGATTATAATATAAATACAACATTTCTACCCTCTCCCTTTTCTCCTTTTAATCTTTCCCATGTACCTTTTTCTCATGAAAATTGATGGTCTCTTTTAGTAGTACCTTCTAATTTTATGAAAATAGTAAGCTTCAAGCTCATTTTAAACATGACTTATCGACATTCCAATGAAAGCGTGCAGTATCTTTTTTATTTTTTTATTTTTTTATTTTATTTTTCCTTATTAATTACATTTTGCTCACTTTGTATCCCCCCCCCGTGGTTCCCTCCCTTATCCCATCCCAATCCCTCCCTTCCTCCACCCTCTGCATGCATGCCCCTCCCCAAGTCCACTTATAGGGGAGGTCTTCTTTTCCTTCCTTCTGATCCTAGTCAATTAGGTCTCATCAGGAGTGGCTGCCTTGTTTTCTTCTGTGGCCTGGTAATGCTGCTTCCTCCTCAGGGGTAGGTAATTAAAGAGCAGGCCAATCAGTTCATGTCATGTGTGTGTAACACAAGAGATGAATATTTAAAGCAAGACAGTAAGGTTATTAGCCTGGAAGCCCAATACTTTGTCCTGCTGTACCTCCCCCCAGTGCAGGGAATCAAAGTGAGCAGAGTAAACATAATCACTGTCCACTCTCTTTCTTCGTTGAAGGAGGTTAATGTGGAAATTATTCTTAAACTTCTCAGTAAGATAGATAGATAGATAGATAGATAGATAGATAGATAGATAGATAGATAGATAGGATAGATAGATAAATGTTAAACTGATAGTTTGAAATTTAACATGATAGGATGTAATTTGGTAATGCTGCATATCTAGGTCTCTTACAAAATAGTTAGCTGGTACAGTTATACACACACGTGGTGTGTAGTATCTTTAGTAGCTGGGTCTTATCAACTAGTTCTTGAGGGATACCAAGAGAAATAGCAAGAACCTTTATTGCCTTTGAGGCTTCAGTGGCCTCCTTGACTAACAAATGCTAAGAAAATATCCTGTACATGAAACTGGAAGTTTTGTTTAACAAAAACAAAACAAAACAAAATAAAACAAAACAAAACAAAACTGGCTTACAGAAGCAATACTGTTCATCCATAAATGACATATCCATTATAGAGTTCTCTATCTTTCTCTCTCCTACTCTCCCCCACTGTCTTTCAAAATTCGTTCACCCCAGGCATAATCACTACTTGAGTTTTAAATTTTATATGTGCATTTATTATATAAATAATAATAAATTTATATATGTGAATTTTTATTTATTATATAAAACTGCTAATGCTGGTGACATTGAAAGAAAAGTCAAACCAAACAATTTACTGTTATTGGGAGTGTAGACTGATACAGAAATTCTGGAAATAAGTGTATAGGCTCCGAAAAGGTAAAAATTGAACTGCCATACAACTCAACCAACCATTCCAGGGCATGTAACCGAAGAACTCGGCAACTTAATTACAGAGATACCCATGTTCATTGCAGCTCCATTCACAATAGCTGAAAATGGAAGTAGCTTGGAATCCATCGAAATATGAATGGAAATGAAAATGTGATGAATATACACCAATGCAGTTTTATCAGCTGAAAAATGAAATTATGAAATCTGCAGGTAGATGAGTTGAACTAGAAAAAAATATACTGAGAGAAGTAACCCAGGTCCAGCTAATTTTTGTAAATGTGTTGCATTTCAAAGTTTCAGATCTAGGTTTCTGAAATGTCATTTTTATTTAAGAATAATTCTTTCATCGACTAATATGTGTAATACTAAAATTTCTATTACTTTCTTAAAATATCAAAAACTTGACGTTATAATATGTGTAAATCAACCCACCATAAATTTATTTGTTGACAATATTGTTCCAATGAAAAACGTAAAAATTTTGCCATCCTCTAAAAACACTAACCCACATCCTCATTACGTTTTTTTTTCTCATGCATTTCAAATACAAGCCTACAAAATATTGAAAGTAGAGTTGAAATAGTATTTCAAATAAACTGTGCTGAGACAGAATACACCAGTGCACTCAATCCTAATGGACAGTTTGCTTTTATCAATTCCATACTAGTAATTTGTATTGACCTTCTTTCCAATAAAGTTCTTTGATGATTTTTATGTAAACTCCTGTCAAGTCAGATCTCTGCTCTTTCTTGTGCTCTTAATGATTTCTCCATAGATTTTTAAATACTGCTTAAATCAATTCCAGTTTTCATCAAGGTTCAGATGGTCATTTCAAAATGCCAGTAATTTATTTTTAATGAGTGCCAGGCACCTTACAACGCCACAGGAAATTTTTATATTATCAAGTATATCACAACTTCAAAACAACAAGGAATATCATTTCCTCATTATTATTGCACTTGGACACTTTTGTAAAGCTTGCCACCCATATTTAATGTAGTAAAGTTTTTTTTTTTTAGAACAAACATAGTTCAATGAAATACTTTCAGTAAAGAAAATGAGACAATCTCTTACCAGTTGCTGGCTTCTCTTTTATTTGGTAACCAACTCATTATTTTCCAGTATCACAATACTTGCCTTGAAATATTTATAATTTTTAAATTTTTATTTTAGCATTTAAGGGACAGGGGAAGCTCCCAGGAATCTATGAGGGTGATCCCAGCTGAGATGCCACGCAGCTGGGGTTAAGTAGCCTGAAGTTGCCACCTCCTAATTTGTCTTGGCTACAAGAAGTTTTTGGATAAAGATGGAACAGAGATTGAGGGAATGTCAAATGGCAACGATTAGCACAACTTGATAACCCATGGGAAAGAGCTAACCCCTGTCATTCTTAATGATACACTGCTATGCTTTTAGTCAGTAGTAGCCTAGCATAGATGTCTTATGCTAGGCTTGCAGAAACCCACAGCCAAACAATAGGCCTAATTGGGGAAGTTTTGTGGAAGCATGGGAGGAAGATTTGAGCAAGCCAGAAAGGTCAAGGGCACCACAGGAAAACCTACAGAGTGAACTAATCCGGACTTATGGGGGTTGCCAGAGATTCAAGCACCAACCAAAGAGCATGCATGGGCTGGAACTAGACCGTCTACACACAAATAGCAGATGTGGGTCTCAAAACAATGGGAGCAAGGGCTATCTTGTCTCTGTTGTCTGCATTTGGATCCTTTTGTCCCAGCTCGGCTGCCTTGTCAGGCCTCTGGGAGAGGATTCATTTAGTCCTGCTATGACCTGAGCTGCCAAGGTGGGTTGGGACCCCTTGGGAGCATCCTCTTTTCTGAAAAGAAAGAGAGGAGGGAGTGGAGGAAGGAACATGAGGGTACAACTGGGAGAAGAGGAAGGCTGGGCTCAGACTGTGAAGTAAATAAATAAATAAATGAATAAATTAGTAAATAAATAAATAAAGGTAAAAAGAGAAGATAATAGATCATTTATCTACTTACTATTCTTACTTCTGTTATTCGTAATCCAAAAATATTGACATTTTCTACTTTCTTTCTTCCAATATTTTCCAACCACTTTCGTCAGACAACTGTTTATCTTTGGAACAAATTCATATTGTTCTTATTATGTGTAAACATCAAAGAGACTGCTCTCCCAAAATGTTTTAGGTATTTTACTCTTCAATAGGGATTGCTCATGACCTTGACTTTCTTCAATAATTTGTCTTCTGCCACTATTTTTTAATTGAACATATACACTGAAATCTGAAGAAAATGTTGGATGTTTAAATGGATGAAACTGGAAAAGATCATTCTGAATGAGGTAACCCAGAAGCAGAAAGACATGCATGGTACATATTCATTTACAAGTAGATATTAGCCCTATAATTTGGACAAAAAATATTAAAATGTACAAAGCTAAAGAAGCTAAACAACAAAGAGGACCCTAGGGAAAATGTTTAATTCTCATTCAGAAGGGAAAACAGGATAGACACCTGAGGCAGGGCAAGAAAGGAAACGGGAAGGGAGCCTACCACAGATGCCCTCTAAAAGACTCCAACCAACAGGGGATAGAAACATATACAGATACTCACAGCCAAAATCTGAGCAAAGTGCAAGGAGTCTTATGGAAGAAAGAGGATATAGAGGGACCTGGAAGTGACAGAAGCCCCACAAAGAAAACAACAAAGCCAAAGCCAAAGCCAAAGCCAAAGCCAAAAAAAAAAAAAAAAAAAAAAAAAGCTGAGCCCAGGAGGTACTGCAGAGACTACCAAAGACTATGTGTAAAGAGGACCTAGACCCCTCTCCAGATGTAACCTACAGACAGTTCAGGTTCCATGTGGGTACCCTTGTAAGGGGAGAAGAGACAATCTCTGACATGAAATCAGTTGTCTGTTCCTTGATCACTTCTCCCTGGTGGGGGAACCTAGCCAGCTCACAGAGGAAGAGGATCCAGGCAGTCCTGATGAGACCTGATAAACAATAGAAGAGGAGGACTTCCCATCTCAGGGCTAGGGTAGAGGGATAGGGAAGGAAGAATGTGGGAGGGTAGAACCGGGAAGAGATGAGGAAGGGGCTACAACAGTGTTAGGAAGTGAATAAATTGTAACAACAATAATAAATTAACCGTTAAGAAACTATGCATTACACCCAGAATGGCTAAGATCAAAAACTCAAGGCACCACACATGATGGAGAGGTTGTGGAGAAAGGGGAACCCTCCTCCATTGCTGGTGGGAATGTAAACTTGTACAACCACTTTGGAAATAAATCTGGAGCTTTCTTGGAAAATTATGAATAGCACTATCTCAAGATCCAGCTAAACTGCTGAGGAGTGGACACAGAAATTGTGGTACATTTATACAATGGAATACTACTCACCAGTTCAAAACAAGGAAATCATTACATTTGGAAGCAAATGGATAGAACTAGAAAAGGTCATCCTGAGTGAGGTAATCCAAAAACAGAAAGATACACAGTATATACTCAGTTATACGTGATTATTATCCCTATAATATAGGATTAAAAAAAATCTATGGTCCTAAAGAAGCTAAACAGCAAGGAGGACCCTAGGGAAGAGGCTTAATTCTCATTAAGAAGGGCAAACAGGATAGACATCGGAAGGGAGAGAAAACAAGGAACAGGACATGAACCTTCTACAGAAGCCATCTGAAAGACTCTACCTATCAGGGTATGGAAGCAGACGCTGAGACTCATAGCCAAACTTTGGGCAGTGTGCAGGGAATTTTATGGAAGTAGGGGGAGATAAAAGACCTGGAGGGGATAGGAGCTCTACAAGGAGACCAACAGAGCTAAAAAAAAATTTCTGGGCCTAGGAAGGCTTGCAAAGACTGATGAATCAACCAAGAACCATGCATGGAGAAGATCTAGACCCCCTGCCAAGATGTGGCCCAGGGCCAGCTCACCCTTTTTTGTTTTGTTTTAAAATTCGTTATTAATTACACTTTATTCACTTTGTATTTCCCCTGTGGTTCCCTTTCGCCTCCCGTCCCAATCCCCCCAATCCCCCACCCTCTGTACGCATGCCCCTCCCCAAGTCCACTGATAGAGGAAGTCTTCTTTTCCTTTTTTCTGATCCTAGTCAATTCAGTCTCATCAGGAGTGGCTGCATTGTCTTCTTCTGTGGCCTGGTAAGGCTGCTTCCCCCTCATGGAGAGGTAACTCTTCATGGGGTTTCCTAACAAGGGAAGGAGGGGCTGTCTCTGCCATGGAGAGGTGGAGAAGTGGTCTAACTAGGCCCCAGAGAAAGAGGATCCAAGCAGTCCTATGAGATCTGATAGGCTAGGGTCAGATAGTAGGGGAGGAGGACCTACCCTATCAGTGGACTAGGGGAGGTACATAAGGGGGAAAGAGGGAAGGGGGGAAGTGGTAGATGGGCAAAAATGAGAGAGGGGGCTACAGCCAGGAAACAAAGTGAATAAATTGTAATAAATAATAATAATAAAGAAAAAGTTAAAATAATAATAATAATAACAAAAAATTATTTGTTAAAAAACTATACATGAAAAATGCAGCTCAATAACCAACTCAGTTCCTTTATAACAATAGTCTATAGGTCACAGTATCCTTATGTTGATCTGAACATATAGTAATCTCTGTCAGTCACCCTTTTACTATTCATTTTTTTTCCTATAAAAATTATCTACTAGTTTATTTTTTATTTATATGGTTTATTTATATGCACCACCTGTATGCGGGCTTCAGTGGAAACCGAAGTCTTTCAGGTACCCTGGATAAAGCTGATAAGAACCAAATTCAGGTACTTATTTGCAGTAAGTACTCTTCATAGTTATATATGGTTGCTAAATCTATATCCAAATATCATATATTACTAAGATGGTTTAAATGAGAAACGTCCCCTGTTGCGACCTGCGTAACCGTCTTGCCAGCAAGAAAGCACACGGACAACAGGATCCTTCTGCAGCAGGCTTTCTTATCAATCGATGAAAGGAGGAAGACACCAGGCCTCAAAGTGGTGCTGCATTTAAGCCCTGATCGCACCTAAGTGACGTGGAGTGACGGGTCATACCCTGATTGGCTACTTACTCATTACCCGTCTGACGGCCCAGGGCGGCCAGCGGCTTGGCGCGCTTTCGCATCCAGCACATGCGCCCCAAAGCTTGTTACCAGTACAGAGACCGGTTGCCGGCGCCATCTTGTAATGGCGTCTGAACCTCGGCTCTCCACAGTCCCCCTAGGTTCATTTATTTGGACATTTGGTCCTTGGTTGGTAGAGCTTTTGGGGAGGTGATGGAGCCCCTAGGAGGTAGGATGTCACTGGAGGAAAATATGTCATTGGGGACAGCCTTTAAAGCTTCCTGTTGTTGCTTTGTGCTCCTGTGAGCAGATGGAACATGATCTGTCTGTTTCCTGCTCCTGTCTCCATGCAGTACTTTCCACACTGTGACGAACTGTTTCCTCAAGAATTGAAAACCAGAATCAACTCTTTCTTCCAAAGTAAAATGAAATAAAATAAAATAAAACAAACCTGGACCTTCTCCACCGTCCCCTAATAACTCTTATTAATCTACAAATGGAAACATATTTTAAAACTTACGCATTTATTAAGTTCACTATTTCAGAACATAATTTACATTATTTTACAATGAACTCATCAATTCCAAGTTTGATATAAATTACAGATGGAATTTTTCTACTGGTGTTTCTTTAAACATTACAAAAGTCACCTTGCATTGTACTAAATACACATGTCACACACAGTCACTAATTAATTCTGAGCATTTCTACATAATGATTAGTCACTTTATTCAAATCAAATTAACTTTAATATTTTCATCAGAGAAAATGTAACAACCTTTAGAGTTTTATGGACAAAGTTGGGTGTGATTTTCAGGTACATAAAGTACATGGAGTTAGTTGTGATTTGCTGATAAAATAACATGCTTTTGCTATAAAAATGTTCTAAATATTGCATAAGAATACTATTACAAAATTAGATTTACATAAAATGTGTGTATATGTGAATATACATACATAAATATGAGATATACACCTACTGTGTGTATACATGTATCCATTCATGCATTCAAACATACATACAAGATCATATAGATCATGTTGTTTCACTCATGAGAGTGTTATCTACTGACAAGTAAGTTATAATTTGATAATATCAAAATCAGAAAATGATTTTATTACAATCAAGTTACTAATCATCATAGATGTGGGATGATCACCAAATACAAGCACTTCTTTCTTTATATGTGGATGGAATTGTACTGGCTACATCTTAGATTGATGTTATATCTTTCTCTAGCAAGCATATTTAATTTTATTATCTCACTTTACTTTTTATTTCTATATTTATCCTTAAATAGTATTTCCAGATTACAATGTTTTATTTTAATTTTGAAAAAATATAGATTTCAAAATGCCAATTCATGTTTTTCAAAAAAAACTGGCATTTTTTTCAATAAATACAGTACAAAAATTTAAAAAAGAATATTTTAAAGGGATTATGTTTTTCAAATTGAGAACTGCTTGGTGTTTAGTTTTGTTGATGGTAGTTATTACATGAAACCTGCGAAGTTAAATTCTACTAAATGATAATGGAGTTTCAAAATGACTTTAAGCTAATGAAAACCACTTGAATTTATTTGGAGAAAAGAAAGGAGTAGAAAAGGAGTCAAAAATAATACAAAATGAGAAAAGGCTAGTTACACAAAGCCCTACCTTGGAAACTCAGCACCAAGTGAGAGCACTGTACTACTGAGACAGGGAAAGCAAGAAGGCAGGCAGTTAGAATCTTAGCCTGAGGCAAAGAGAAATTGCTAGGAAATGTATAGTGTTAGAACTAGGCAATTTACGGAAGGGAGAGGGAGGAAAAGAGTGCGTGGTGGATTACATAAGTATGCCCCCATAGGCACATAGATTTGAATCCTTAATCACCAGGGAATGGGAGTTTTGTATGGATTAGGAGGTGTCTGGACTTTTGGAAGAAGTAAGTCACTGGGAGAGGGTTTTGAGCTTTCAAAAGCCTAAGCCAGGCCCGGTGGTTCTTTCTTCCTTGTGCTTATACATACAAATGGATGTAGAAATCTTGGTTCCTTCTCTAGCATTCTGTTGGCCTGCATGCTGCTATGCTCCTTGCCAAGACAATAATGGACCAGACCTCTGACACTTTAAGCAAGCTAACATTGTGTTGCTTTATAAGAGTTGCCATGGTCATGGTGTCTCTTCACAACAATAGAACACTCACTAAGCCAGAGGAATAGGTAGCAATTATGTGCACTACAAAGGTAGCAGTGCAGTCCGAAGAGGGGAGATTCCCAAGTACAACCAACAATGAATGCATCACTGACAAGATCTGAAATCCAACCTGACTGGCAACTTAAGTATGGCCAGCCGTATGATACAGGTCCTCGGAAAATTATCTCACATTTTACTGTATCAGCTGGCAGACACCATTTAAAAATGACCTCCATGTTTGGCAGCTAGATGGCCCTAAGTGAAAGCTGTCTTCATGCCCACTCTAAGTACAGGAGGCAATTGTTGGAGGATTAGTGAGAATGGAGGAGAAAATTTAAGCCATAACTGTGTAGTGCTATAAACCTGTACATAATCTGAGAGATATGGTTTGATTCTGTTAACTAAGGTGATGAGATCTAGCAGCTATTTGACACCATTTCATGGTTAGGATTTTGAACTGTATAAGTAGAAGCAAGCTACCCACTAAATGTGGATACAATGTGACCCGGCAGCTTTCTGTTCCTTTCTTTGTGCCTGCCATACCTGCAGCCATGCACTCCCAAAAAGGACTTCATCCATATGGAATAGGTTTGGTCAAGTGTGTTGGTTATGATTTAGACTGTGTTTTGTTTACATGCTTACTTTAGATTGTCATTTTTCAGATTTCTGATGCTACTTTTATTCAAGTCTTAATTTAATTTGCCGAATTTGTATTCCGCATTTGTAGCTTTTCCAGAGCTAATTTCATTTTCTCCTCCATTTTTTTTTCTGGTTTTTCATTTTTATTGCTGAATTTCCTCTGTATGTCCTGAATTCATATGCTCGCTTGAATTGTATTCAAGATCACTGATCAGTATTACAAATAAGCTTTTGAAATTTTGAACCAGTATTAGAGCTATTTTAAGACCTTTGAATTGAGTGGTTGTGGATTTGTAGTCTTTTGGCAGTCACATTGCCTTATATTTCCATGTTCCTGTCATCCCCAAACTGATTTGTGCATGCATGCTTTTAGGCACCCATTCTATTTTTGCTTAGGGAACTTCTTATTAAACAGCCTACTCTTGAAGCCTAGCTCCGCTGTCCTATTCAAAGGGAAGAAAACAAACTAATGAAAGAGTACTATAGCTATAGAAATAGAGCCTGGGAGATGGTTCAGCGGATGAAATGCTTATTGCTCTACCAGACCATGAGAGCTCAAATAAAGCCAGATATGGTTGGTTTCTGTAGCACTAGCTCTTTTAGTGGAAAAGGGTAAACAGAAATATGATGATCCCAGGATCTCATAAGCCAGATACCTTGGCAGAAAAAGAACCAATGAAAAGGGGCTATACCTCAAATATGTGGAAAGTAAGGACTGAGACCTGGTATCGTCCTCTGACTTTCATGTGTCCACCTGGCACATCTATAAACTCACACAAGAGCATGTATACATACACACACACACACACAAACGCACATATATCATAGCATCATATACATGCATAGACATTTTTAAATGATGTATAAACACAGTTAAAAATGATGACAGTTCCCCGCCAGCACAAAACCAATGGCCATACACACAAATTGTGCAAACTAATATGATGTGGTATGAATTTGAATATTATTTAGTGTGCAGATGAAAGTAGTAAACAAAAGACAGAAAGAAAGGAGGAAAAGAAAGGGCAGAAATAGAGGATAAATAAAAATATTATTAAAGGCAAATTTTATGGAAAAAAGAAAAAACAAAAATAAGAAAGATATAAAAAATAAGAAAGCATTTTCAATATTATTATTTTGGAAAATAAATAACTGGATGAAGAGGAATCAAACTTAAAATAAAAGCATTTTCTTAAAAAATAGGAACTAATAAAAATATAAAATAATAATAGTATTGAAGTAATAGTACTAGGATATATGCAGATAAAATATAGGTAAATATAGGTAAAATAAAAATATGTAGAGAGAGGCAAAAAGAAAGGAAAGAAAAGTAAAGAAAATAATAGATTATGAATTTGTGATAAAAAGTAGCTGAAAAGAGAAAGGGTGATAAAAATAAATACTACCATTATTTGATATAATAAAGATTCTATAAAATATGTAGGAAAAAAAGTAAGAAGGAAGAGATAAAATGTTGGAGCTGCTTTCTGTTAATTGGAACCGCTAGATATATATGAAAATATAAAGAGTGATAAAAGTAATTATAACGGTCCAGGACAGGAAACTTATAGGTTGAATTTATAAACACTGGCTTTTCCATATTTATGCTAATATATTTTAATCTTGCTGCTGTCCATCGGATCTGCCTTCATTTGAATAGGCTCCTCACATTGCATACCACAGACTTTCACTAGCCACAGTGAGTTTTGTGCTAGGACTGAGGGCTGTGCCATTTCTCCATCTTCTCCGCTGTGGAGAATCTCTAGAGAGTATCCTATTGTCTACATGTCATTGTTCATCAAGTACCTTGAGAGTAGAAGAAACATTCACAACACTGAGATCAATGCAAACGGAGGACCTAGCCTTGTCATTTCTGAACTGACTAAATATAAGTCAACTTCCAGGAGTGATACTCTTCAGGTTTCAGAATTTTCAGATTATGGCAGTGAACAAGAGACAGATACATCCAGAGGTCGGTCTGCCCTCTGCTCTCAGACTCTTTGATGAGCTCTCCATTAGTTCTTGACAGGAAAGCTAGGGCTCTGTTATGATCTATACTGTTTAAACCAAGGTTCTTGCTGCCTGCACCCAGCAATTCAGTATCTTTAACCTTCTGCTCCCTGCCACTTGGTCCAAGTGTTCTCACTCACCAAGAGTTTGGGCTGGCTACGTTTAGGCTCCCAGACTTGCCACTGCTTCTTGTTTTCTTGCTTCCAGTGTTCATTCTAAAGATGGCCCTGTCAGAAATAGTCCCTGTTCTCCTTACTAGGAAAAACCAATTGGTTACTGAGCTAGGAGCAGTCCTGCTAGGCCACAGAGGAGGACTTTGCAGCCATCCCTGAAGATAACTGATAAAATAGGGTCAGATGAAAGGGGAGGAGTTCCTCCCCAGTCAGTGGACTTGGAAAAGGATAGGGAGGAGATGAGGGAGGGTGGGATTGGGAGGGAATGAGGGAGCGGGATACAGCTGGGCGTTAATAAAATGTAACTAATAATAAAAATTTTAAAAAAAATATGGCCCTGGCCACTGATCTCTAATATAAAGAAGATGGTAACAGTGGAATTTTTTCTTACTGCTGACACAGGTCAAGGGAATCACTTCTCATAAACCTGAAACTAGATTTAAAGCTTGTGAGGGCATGTCTATATTCAAGCCAGATTGTACTGTAATCCAGAGGATGTCTGCATTCCAGCTGGATCACATAGACCCAAATAGATCTATGCCAGAGCAGCCATGTTGCTGGATTAAAATTTCTCTACAATTTAATGATATAATGTGAAAATAATAGATGCATATTAAATTAAGCATTGATATCTATGTATATGAATACAAGCATATTTATAAAAACACAATTCTTTGCATCTTTGTGAGGGATAAAATTTGTTACCTAAAACATATATAAAAACATGGACAGAATCCAATATATACCATCATACGTAGTAGATATAACTATAAATGTTATATCTATGTTGGAATGTATGAATAATATTGTCATTGAAGTAATACACATACACACATATGTACACATGTGTATATGTAAATATATATGTATGTATATGTATGTATGTATATATATGGAAGCTATGGAGAAAATGAAAACTTGATTTTCTATAGTTTTTCAGAAAACTGCTTATAGTAAGACAAATTAGGCATCTTATTCATCTCTTGAGTCTCTTAAATGAAAACAGCTGCATTATTTTGTATCACTCATATTTTTCTATCCTATGAATTATTAATGCATCAAGAATGTGATGAGAATTTCATGGAAACAATAGAATGTGTTTCTAGATTCACCAGTCAGAAACATATTATTCAAAATAGTGAGTTCAAAATTTACTTTTTCATTTTAAAATGTCAACTCAAGGCAAAATAGTAAGATAGAAGCTTAGCTAGTTCAAACTATAATTCTTTGGTGAATCAAAGGTTGATAAACTTGCAGCTGTTGAGTGCATGAATAAGATGTAATTATGTCTTCGAGTGCTTGTCCACATTTTTATTGATGGGCAATAATCAAAATAAATGCTGATAATTTGCACTAAAAATGATTCTGCCTTATTATTGCTTGTAAAAATTTATGTGACAATGTCACTTTTATCAGTTTAAAAGCAGTCATAAGCATTACAATAAAAAATTAATAAGAATATAAAATTGACACTTAACCAATTTTACTAATTACAAAGAACACTACACTTATCATTTCACTACATACTTCTATTTTGTATCTATATATGAACATTCATAATTTTATGTGCCTAATGCCATATATATGCATGAATCATTCTAAACAAATAAATTGATTTAACTGACAATTCATATTGCTTAAAATGAAGTTCAGGAAATTAAACATATGTAGAAAATGGCACATATAAAGTTAAAACATAATGAAGGCTTAGACCAGGATTGTAGCCTTCTGTATTTCTCTAATTCTATGTTCTTATTCATAGAATTAATGAAAACCACTGAAGTATCAGATTGCCTGTATAGCCTCATAGCAAATAAAAGTTCATCCTATAATGTTCAACGTCATGTATAATAGCTAATGTTTAATTTGGTAAGGGAAAGTTTTTCAAGTGCTTGCTTATGGTTTTATGTCTCATTTGGAAAGTGTTTTCACATGAAAGCATTAAGGATGGGAGGGAATCTTTTACATAAAGGATAAAGCTCCTGTAGCAGAAATAATTGTGCTCAAGCGACTTGGACTCTACATTCCAGGACCAGACATTTTATTTTAAAAATTGTATCAGACAAAGATTATACAAGCATCTGTAGAAGAACTGTATTGTTAAGTGGTAGTCAAATGATTATAGTTGAAAGTTATAGAATCATACAAAAGTTAAATTTTACTTAATAATTACTGATATTCTCAGTAAGCACTATGACTAAAAATTGATACTGTAGCCATATTTTCATGTCAGAAGCCAATTCTTTGAACAAATTGTTTCATATGACTTAAGCATCAATTTTCAATTTGTAAAATCCTGATATTAATAGTATTGCTGTTGCTATTAATAAACTACCTTCCTTAAAATGCTGGCACAAATTTATTTTCATTTATGATGTATCAGTTGCTCTGTTATCTAAATTTTCATTTGTACTGGCCTTTATTCCATAATACAGAAGCATAGCATTTCTCATATTATTGTAGGAAATAGGATATTTTGTGAAAGGAAAGGCCTATGATTACTAGGGACATTTAAAATAAGTGGACTCAGATTTGGAGAACGGCCATTCTATTGGCTGTTTTGCAGTCTTCTATTTTTTTTTCATGCCCACTAACACATTATGAACTTGTTTCATGGCATCTCTCAGTGTTTCCATACTGATGTATTTGCATCTGTATGAATTAGTCTCAATATTGTGTTTGAGTATATCTGTATTTTAACTTTTTCTCTAAAAACACATATTAGCTCTTTTCTTTTCTAACTTTCACACTTTTCTTTCTCTCACTGACTTGTACACATATACATATGTGCGAACATGCATGCACAAACACACATGCCTCCCATAACTTGCTAGAGTGAATTTTTTTTCATCAGTTACATTTTATTAATTCTGTATCCCAGCCGTGCCCCGAACCCTCGTTCCCTCCCAGTCCCTCCCTCCCTCATCACTACTGTGCCCCTTTCCAAGTCCACTGATAGGGGGGGACCTCCCCCCATTCATCTGATCCTGTTTTATCAGGTATCTTCATTGAGTTCCTGTTAGAAATAGTCCTTGTTCCCCTCACTTTGGGAAACCAATTGGTTACTGAGCTACCACAGGCTACATCTGAGCAGAGGTTCTAGGTTATATCCATACATGGTCCTTGGTTGAATGTCAGTTTCAGAAAAGCCCCTATGCCCAGATATATTTGGTCTTTGTGGAGCTCCTATCCTTTCCCCATCAGACTAACTCCCCTTCTTTCTTATGATTCCCTGTACTCTGCCAAAGATTTGGTCATGAGTCCTTGCTTTGAAAACACTGCTAGTTAGAGGCTTTCAGATGCGCTCAGTAGACCCCTGTCATGCGTTCAAAGACAAACACGGTATATACTCACTTATATAGACCTATAAGATATGATAAACATAATGAAATCTATACACCTAAAAAAGATAATCAAGAGAGCGAACATGGGGTAAGAGGATCAATCCTCGTTTAGAAAGACAGATGGGATGTGCATTGAATGCTAGAGTGAATTTGATTTAGAAGTTTCAGGTTGAAGCTACCTGATAAAAGAGGGTCAGATGAAAGGGGAGGAGGTCCTCCCATGTCAGTGGACTGGGGAGGGGCAGGGAAGAGATGAGGGAGGAAGGGTAGGACTGGGGAGGGAAAGAGGGAGCGGGATACAGCTGGGATATAGAGTTAACAAAATATAACTAATAAGAAAAATAAAATAAAATAGGAAGTTTCAGGTTTATTATCTCTTCATCTATGTTTACTGAAAGTACATAAACTTTGTCACTCTGTTGGGAGTGAGGAGTTTTATGTATGAAAATGAAAAGAAGATGTAATCTGTGTTTATTTCTTTTCCATAAGGTAGAAATCTTTGTAGAAATTTTTTAATTAAATTTTTATTTTTATATTAATTACAATTTATTCACTTTGTATCCCAGCTGTAGCCCACTTCCTCATTCCCTCCCAATTCCACCCTCCCTCTCTCATCTTCTCCCATTCCCCTCTCCAGGTCCATTGATAGCGGAGGTCCTCCTCCCCTTCCATCTGACCCTAGCTCATCAGATCTCATCAAGACTGGCTGCATTGTCCTCCTCTGTGGCATGGCAAGGCTGCTCCCTCCTCGGGGAGGGAGTGGTCAAACAGCCCACCATGTAGAGACAGTCCCTGATCCCCTTACTAGGGTACCCACTTGGATACTGAGCTGCCATGGGCTACATCTGTGCAGGGGTTCTAGGTTATATCCATACCTGGTCCTTGGTTGGAGAAACAGTCTCAGAGAAGCCCCTGTGCCCATAAAAATTTGGTTCTTGTGGAGCTCCTGTCCTCTCCAGGTTTTACTAACTCCCTCTTCTTTCATATGATTGCCTGTACTCTGCCAAAGGTTTGGTTATGTGTTTCAGCATCTGCTTTGATACACTGCTGGGAAGAATCTTTCAGAGACCTTTTCCTGTTTCCTGTTTTCTCCTTCTTCCAATGTACATCCTGTTTGTCTTTGTGAGTGAGTATTGATTATCTTACTCAGGGACCTCCTTCTTGCTTAGCTTCTTTAGGTGTACAGATTTTAGTTATGTTTATTCTATATTATAGTCTAATATCCACTTGTAAGTGAGGATATAAAGTGTGTGTCTTTCTGCTTCTGGGATACCTCACTCAGGATGATCTTTTCTAGATCCCACTGTTTACCTGCAAATTTCATGAGTTCCTTGTTTTTAATTGCTGAGTAGTATTCCATTGTGTAAATATACCACAATTTCTCTATCCATTCCTCAACTGAGGTCCATCTGGGTTGTTTCCAGTTGCTGACTAATACGAATAAAGCTGCTACGAACATGGTTGAACAAACGTCCTTATTGTGTCCTTGACCATATTTTGGATATATGCTTAGGTATATATAGATCTTGAGGAAGCCGTTTTTCTAATTGTCTGAGAAAATGCCATATTGATTTCCAAAGTGGTTGTACAAGTTTACATTCCCATCAGCAATGAAGGAGGGTTCCCCTTTTCTCTACATCCTTTCCAACATGTATTGTCACTTGAGTTATTCATCTTAGACATTCTGATGGGTGTAAGGTGAAATCTCAGGGACATTTCGATTTGCATTTTCCTGATGACTAAGGCCTTTGAACATTTCTTTAAGTTTTTCTCTGTCATTCTATATTCCTCTATTGAGAATTCTCTATTTAGCTCCATACCCTATTTTTTTTTAATTTTATTACTTAATTTGTTGTTTTTTAACTTCTTTAGTTCTTTATATATTTTGGATATTAGCCCTCTGTCAGATATGGGGGTGGTGAAGATCCTTTCCCAGTCTGTAGGCTGTTGATTTGTTCTGATGACAGTGTCCTTTGCTTTACATGAGCTTTTAAGTTTCATGAGGTCTCAGTTATTGATTGTTGATTTTCAAGCCTGCCTGTGCCATTGGTGTTCTGTTCAGTAAGTTGTGTCCTGTGCCAATGATGTCAAGCCTCTTCCCTACTTTTTCTTCTGTTTTTGTGTATCTGGTTTTATGTATCTTGGGTCCACATGGACTATTTAGTTTTGTGCAGGGTGATAAATATGGATCTATTTTCATTTTTTTTTCTGCATGTAGTCATCCAGTTGGACCAGCAACATTTGTTGAAGATGCTGTCTTTTTTCCATTGAAAGGTTTTGGCTTTTTTGTCAAAAATCAAGTATCTGTAGATGTGTGGATTTATTTCTGGGTCTTTTATTCGGTTCCATTGATCCTCCTTTCTGTTTCTATGTCAATACCACACAGATTTTTATTCTATTTCTCTAGTACAGCTTGAAATCAGAGATGGAGATACCTCCATATGATCTGTTGTTGTACAGGATTGTTTTGGCAATTCTGGGTTTTTTGTTTTTCCATATGAAGTTGAGAATTTTTTTTTCACTGTCTGTAAAGTATTTTGTTGGTATTTTGATGGGAATTGCATTCAGTCTGTAGGTTGCTTATGGCAGGATGGCCATTTTCACTATGATAATCCTACTGTTCCATGAGAATGTGCTATCTTTCCATCTTCTGATACTTTTTCAATATCTTTATTCAGAGATTTGAAGTTCTTTTCAAACAGGTCTTTCATGAAAAGTTTTAAGCAACTTAAGAATAGGGCAGAAACCAGTATCTCCTGAGGTGCTTGTCATAGTCCAACTTCTGAAGAATATCTTTGACTATTTTTTATGGCATGTCTTCCTCTTGCTTTATTCATTTGCTAGTTAACTTCATAATTTTCATACTTCTTTGTCTGTTTGCTATTTGTCCATTTTGGTATTAAGAGTTCCTTGTCATAGCCCACATGGAAGTGATAAGCCACCACATATACCAGGGAATTAATAATTACATGAGTCATAAATTTAGCTTTTCCAACCCTTTCCAATCCTTAAGCAATACAAATATCGCATTCATGTTTAAGTCTCTTAAAATATTGTATCTCATTATTTTATCTCAATAAATACATTTTTAATAAATTAATCAAATGACATGTAGCTGAACCAAATACCTTTCCTGTAGCATTGATTTGGTATGGTAGGAAGGCATCTCATAGCAATTGGAACTCTCAAAATATAGGGAACTAGTTACCTCGGATCATTTCAATATCATTTCTTATTTAATAAAATATCAGTAGTTCAGGATAAATCTCAGGGGCAGAGGAGGAATAAACCCTGGGTTCAATTTGTAGCACCCAAAACATGTTCTTATTTGTATTTAATGGAGAAAATGTTGTAGCTAGCTATTCTTTTGCTGTAATAAAATACTCTTACCAAAAGCAAATTAGGAGAGGCAATAGTTATTTGGTTGACACTTTTTAATCCTTCTTTAATAGTATACAGTTACTATTGTAAAATGAGAATTTAAAATTAGGTTTAATATTTTAATTTCCAGTTATATCAGTGATAAATGTTATAGTTTTCAAATTGAGGAAGCTTATGAATTCTCAGCTTATTTGTAAACATGTACAACAGCTGAAAGTAGACGCTTAATAATGATAATGTCTTTTTATTTCCTGTATAACCTTGATATAACCAGGATGAACTCTACTTTCATATTTGTGAAGAAAATCTAACACCTGCAGAAATTGGATTATTCAAGGATGAAGGTTAACCAGAATAAATTATGTTTTTAACCATTTTTCCTAGAAGAATAATTCCCTAAATTACTCCAATTTTTCTTGCACTATAGCTACTAGCAGCTTCTAAAATTAGAAAGGATAAAGTCAGAATCAATAGTGACGTGATGTTAATCATACCTCTACTGGTGACATATTTATTTTCAATAGATTAGTTAGTGCTTCAACGGGTAGTGATGGTAAACTCAGAAAACACACCGAGGAAGAGTTAAAGGGCACTAGAAAAGCAGCCAGAAACAAGAAGAAAGTACAGTTAGTCCTGTTATATAAGAGAACACAACAAATATACACTATGTGGCTGTTTCCCTGACAGCAGTACATACATTATAATTTGCAAGAGAAAAAAGATGTTAATAGTCCCTTGGTGACTCAGTGGATAATAGACCTTTGGTATCTTTTGGTGAACTGAGTTTGAAGCCTGACACCCACACAGAAGAGGATGAGAATTGACTCCTGCAAATGTTTTTTTGATTTCTCTACACATTCCCAAAGTCCTTATGTCAACCTTTACAAAAGGCAAAAATAGCTTCTTTAGTGATCTGGAAGAAAACGGTGTCTTTTTCTACTTCTAGTCATATTTTCCTGCCAACTCTGTTCATCATTGTCTGAGTTCTATAGGGAGTTACAACCATCCCAGTGTCTACTGAATACTGTTTCCTCTCCCAAGACCTAACCTTATCTAACGTATATGACAGTGGTCTGTTCACATAGCTGACTGCCTTTTGCTTTTCAGGCTGTTGAGTGTCTGAGCATGGCTGAACAAGAAAGCACAAGCCAGAACCGATATGGGCTTAGTGATCCTCCTTACCTATGCTTCTGGGGAGCTTTCAATGTACCCTTTGCTAAAAATACTCCACAGTGACATATTTCTTACACACACGCATACAAGCACACACACACACTTGCACATGTGCTTGAACACACAAGCACAAATGCACACCAATGTCAACCTAACCTAGGAGAGACAGAAGAATGTTCAGATAACCTTCTAATCAGTAAATACTGCATACATTATGGTGCTATGGAAAACATTATTACATGTTCAGGGATAGAACATTTCCAGGTGACTGCAATATTGATAATATATTAGTAACTGTAAGTCCATATTCTCTATTTTCATATTTTATCAGTAGCTAAATTAAAGTCACTTGGTAGAAATAAGTTTGAGTTCACATATAGACATCCTTAAAGTTCTACTCTCATAAGAATCCCTCTGCTGTTTTAATCCTACACATAGATGCCAGGAAGATTGAAATCGAGGGGCAGATGGCATTCCGCAGGAAGCTCTGCCACTGATATCAGTTGGACAGTGTTTGAATCCTAACTCTGGTACATGTTGAATGTCGATTAAGCAAGTCATTTAACAATTACCCATCCTACAGTCTCCTTTGTAAAGGTAGAAAATAAAAGAAAGAAAGCAAAACATAACCTGCCAGAATAAAATGTTTGACATCCCAAACTGTATGTGCCATATTTCCTTCTCCAGGAACATCTTTCTTATTTTCTAACTCAGTGACTTTTAAGAACACAAATCTCGAGAATTCATAATATATTCATTTTTTTAAACACTCAGCTCATTATTGTCACTTTATTTTCAAAGTATAGATTTTTTTCCTTATTTTGGCACAACAGGAACATATATTCAAAGTAGTCTCTCTTTAGATCCAAAATTTAATGAAAATAAAAATCTCCAGCTTATTTATTTTATTTTTTTGCATATCAACATGTGACCTACCTGGATAGTTAAGAGATATAATATTTAAGATATTACAAATGTAAGGAAGGCTGAATATTACCAAGAAAGTACTAAGGAAAGTAAAAATATAACCATATGAGAAAAACAGCGTTCGCTTGGGGAGGTAAATCAGGTGGATAAATGGCTGCAAATGTTTATGTAATTGTTCTCAACTACTGAGTATCTGAATGTGTACTTTTCTACTTCCCTCTCAGATACAGTTATTTTCAGCGAAAAAGACTTATGTCTATAATCTTACCACACAAAATAAAATCACTCATTCTGTTTATCTCTCCCTAGGGGACTTTTAATATTGCTTTTACAGGTAGCAATGTTCATCCTCCATCAAAATACAGACAGCCATATTTATCTCAACCATCATCATAAAAAGGTTTCCATGGATACAGAAAATTATTTTTCTGGATTTTTTTTCAGACATCCATTACCACTTAGAGAACAAGAAGATTGGGGCCAGTAGGAGATTCAGAACACCTTTCCAGATCGCAGTGGCATCCCTAACTTTTACTTTCTGTTTGCTTGATAGTGAAATGAGACAGGCTGCTGTTTGCTTCCATTTGCAGTTGAGCTTTGGATTTTGGAAGTGGTCTTGAAACTTTCTCTGAATACTGCCATCTGTTCAGTTATGGCTTTATTTTAAGATATTTACAACTCTCAATTGCCTCACTGAGAAAGGCTCTGAGAATATGATAAATTCAAAATGATTTTCTTCAGTGATTCTAAAGTAGTAATGTTTCACTCTGAAATCTATAATAACATTAAATCATATCCTAATGCTGTTCTCTCATATCCTTAATCCATCAATGCATGTAACTGCTATCATTCTTGACTAATTATCCATCTGCTCACTTCTATTCAGTTCCTCTTTTGCTTAAGAATTCATTCACCAATTAATTGACCCATATCTTATTTTACTGAGATATATAAAATCCTTGTAGATGTTTCTGCACAAATCTGGGTTAGGAGAGCTGAAAAATTCAAGCCATTGCCCAAAGATCAAGTGCTGTGCTTTATATGAAGAGTCTAAATGGTGGTGGATAGAGTTTCAGGAACCAAAAGCTTCTAGTTGCTAAATCCTTTTAGGTGTTGATGATATTAAAAAAAAAATTCTCAGTTTGTGAACTATAAAATGGGAGTTTCCTTTATCAAGGAATTACCTCAATAGATTGTGTGAAAATATTGTTAGAAAATTCAGCACCAAGGGAAGTTAAAGCTATTTTCTTGAAGAAGAGGCTGATGTGAGAGCCGAAGAAAGATTAAGACTTTCAACTATGTGAGAAGGGTTTAGGAAAAGATTTTGAGAGCAATATGTACAAAAGCCTAGGTTAGAAAAGACAATTTAAAAAAATTATTAATTACAGTTCAGTCACTTTGTCTCCCAGCTGTAGTCCCTCCCTTATTCCTTCCCAATCCCACCCTTCCGATCTCATCTCCTTTCATGCCCCTCTCCAAATCCACTATTAGGAGAGGTCCTCCTCTCTTTCCTTATGACCCTAGCCTATCAGGTTTCATCAGGACTGTCTGCACTGTTTTCCTGTGTGGCCTGATAAAGCTGCTTCCCCCTGAGAGGACAGGAACTCCACAAGGAGAGCAACAGAACCAGAAATTTGAACACAGGGGTCTTCCCAGAGACTCCTACTCCAACCAAGTACCATGCATGGAGATAACCTAGAACCCCTGCACAGATGTAGCCCATGGCAGTTTAGTGTCCAATTGGGTTACATAGTAATGGGAAGAGGGACTGCCTCTGACATAATCTGATTGTCCTGCTCTTTGATCACCTCCCCCTAAGGGGGGAGCATCCTTACCAGGCCACAGAAGATAACAATGCAGCCACTCCTGATGAGATCTGATAGACTAAGATCAGAAGGAAGGAGCGGAGGACCTCCCTTATCAGTGGACTTAGGGAGGGGCGTGCATGAAGAAGGAGGTGGGTGGGTGGGTCGGGAGAGGAGGAGGGAGGGCTTATGGGGGTATACAAAGTGAATAAAGTGTAATTAATAAAAAAGAATAAAAAAATGCTCAAATGTCTTAGTCATCAGGGAAATCCAAATCAAAATGATCCTGAGATTTCACTTTACACCTGTCAGAATGGCTAACATCAGAAACTCAAGTGACAACACATGCTGGAGAGGATGTGAAGAAAGGGGAACCCTCTTCCACTGCTGGTGGGAATGTAAACTGGTACAACCACTTTGGAAATCAATCTGGTGCTTTCTCAGGAAATTAGGAATAGTGCTTCTTCAAAGAAAGACAAATTTTTTTGAGTTAAGTTTGGCTGCAGAGTGATGCAGTCATCACATTCTTCAGAAAGTTGTTCTCCACATTCACCATTTGCCTGTGTCATAAATGTGAAATAGGATGTTACTAAAGGATTGTTAAGATCTTCAAATTACTGTAAATGTCGTTGATCATTATCATTTAAAACAGCAGAACCTGGTGCTTTAACAAGATAAATGTTTTCATAGTTACGTGTAGATTCATAAAGTATAATTTTTGAAGAGTTTTCATAAAAGTTCACTTATTTAATCTATGATTTAAAAGATATATTTTGACTTAAAAACTTTCTTTGCTGTGGTGAACACTCATGTCACTGCAAATCTAGGCAATTTCTGGTCTACTTTCCTTTTAGAATAGTCTAACTTCATATTTTAAGGTTTTTATATAAATTGGAAAAAGTAGCAAGTGCTTTTTTAAATCTGAGTTCTTTCACTTGGTGTACTTTTGAGATTCAGCCTTTCTGATATGCAAATCAATAACCCATAAGTTCTTTTATTGCTGACTAGTACTTTATTGTATGAATAAAATATAATTTGTATGTCAATTCACTTCCTTATAGGCATTCTGATTGTTACTGGTTCAGGGTGCTTATGAATAAATATGCTATAAATATTGGAGTTCAAATATATTTTTAGACACACATTTTCATTTTATTGAAACCAAAGAGTCAGAGTGGGTATGGAAGAATGCCTCTTATGCTGTCTCCTTTTGTAAAACTCTGAACTCATTTGTTAACTTAAAATAAGAAGAACCATACCATCCAAACATTTGTAATATATTAACAGAGTATAATATGATATAACAGTTCCTTTTCCTTGAAATAAAATCTAATATTTTCATTCACTCCTTTTCACCAATTTTATTTCTCCCCCACTTTCTGTGTGTGTGTGTGTGTGTGTGTGTGTGTCTGTGTGTGTGTGTGTGTGTGTGTGTGTCTGTGTGTGTCTGTGTCTGTGTGTGTCTGTGTCTGTGTGTATAGTCTTTGTCTGTGTCTCAGGTTACTCTTGAATTCACAATTGTATCAGCTTCCCATTGCTGTAGTTACACCACTCCAGGTTTCATTCACTCTTCAAAGCCTTGAGTTCTTTGTTGACATCCACATGCAAGGTCTCAACTCGAGTGTTTGCCAGTCTGCCTACTATACTTTCAAACAATTGCCTGATTTCAATTCCAACAAATTTCTATTTATTTAGAGATTTGGTGCCTAATTAACCTCATCCAGGGGCCCTGTGCCATCCTACACTCCTATCACTGATTTTTTTGTTTGTGTTTGTTTTTCAGCTCTTCTTGAATGCCATCTCAAGCTAACAATTTTTCTTCTGTATTATATTATTTTTCTTTCAATATGTTTTCATCAAAATATACTTGATTGTCTTCATTTTGCTTTATAATGTGTTATCTATCTGAGTTAAAGCTCCAGGATACAAAATATATTATATGAGGTTTACTGTTCTGTTTTGATTTTTTTTTTTTTTTGGCCTTTAGTTATTTCTTGAGAAATAGTGAGTATCTATAGAGAGAACACAGCCTCATTTGATGCAATTAGTAACTGTAGTGATGAAAGGTGTCACGGTATATATCTGTGTATTCTTAATACTTCACTTCAATTTTTTTTCTCAGATCCCTCTGTGGTATGGAACACTTTTTACAAAATATTGCAGTCTTCCTTACACTGTTTCCATTGATGTCCTGAGATAAATGTGAGTACAGCCGCCTAGAAACAGGCTGTATCTCCCCAGCACCTTTGTTGTTAGACATAGTTATGTTACCACATTTTAGATAGTGAAATATGAAAATATTTCAAAAGTCATGTTATAGACTCCTTCTTGATAACAATACACTGACAATGACTTTGAAATATTTGTAAGAGGTGTTTGTAAAATGTAGCAAACCTGTTTTTTTTTTTTTTTTTTTTGGCCTGAGTTCCTTTTGGCTGTTCAGGGAAGAAAGTCATCTCATCTCCTTACAAGCATACTGAAGGAAAGTGTCAACAATTCTGTTTGTGCAAGTTTCATTGTTTTATCATTTATTCCAGAAGTTTGGCTAATAACTTGAGTGGCATCTAAAAGACTTATCTGATGCCTTTTCAAACAAATGAGAAGTTCTTTATCTTTGACAATTGAATTATTCTAATCAATTCCATTCTTCTCATTTGTGGCAATATAAACAGATTCCCAGTTCTAATTGAAGCTTCAATACTTTTTAGGGCTCTAGACTCCTATTAAAAAACCTAAACGGCATTATGTCTGTGCCCATTGTACCCATTAAACTGTGTGTTCATAGTTTTACCTAGTATCACACGTGTGTAAAATTTACATTTGTTAACAAACATTACTTGTGCCTGCACATGAGTTGTAGCCCATGATTTTTCTCTCTAGATTCCGAATTTTGTAAGAAGGACATAAAAATTAGACTTGCCGTGGCAATTAACTTGCCATGCTCTGAGTAAAAATTAGAAGGCTGATTTTCAGGCAGTCATACCCCAAGTATAATAACTGAATTACCAAATGTGCTAGCTAGTTTTGTGTCAAGTTGACACACAAACTAGAGTTATCTGAAAGGAGGGAAGCTTAACTGACAAATTTCCTCCGTAAGATCGGGATGTAAGACATTTTCCTAATGACTGATGGATGAGTGAGGGGGCAGCCCATTGTGGGCGATTCTATCCCTGGGCTGATCTTCCTGGGTTCCATAAGAAAGCAGTCTGAGCAAGCCATGAAGAGCAAGCCAGTAACGCATTGCTCCACAGCCTCTGCATCAGTTCCAGCCTCCAGTTTGCTGATGTGCTTGAGTTCTTGTCATTACTTCCTTCTTGATGAGCATCAGTGTTGAACTGTATGCCAAATAAATCCTTTCCTCCACAACTTGCTCTATGGTCATGGTGTTTTGTTGCCTCAATAGAAACCTAACCAAGACACCAAATGGCATACTTGAGAGAAAAAAAAAAAAGTGGCATGTTCACTGATTTCTTCTGCTCACTTCAGGAAAATTTTGTCACTGATGAGAATGATTAAACTAATTTGGTACTTTGTATCTCCAGCTAATGTGCTGTAACACAACTAATATAAAATCTAACTAAATGCCTATTTTTTTACTAATTATCTAACTGTCATTCAATCAAATTATGTGATATTCAGTTAATCACAGATTACCAACTACTTGGACCTTGTTCGAATAAGTCAAATTCCAATTACAACTAGTGCAGATGTTTGTGGGTCTTCCTCACATTTTTATCTGTACGTATTACCAGATCACAGATGGAGGAACTATTGGAACTTTTCTGGTTTTGACGAATGCCCAATTTGTTAACTGGTTGCTCCTTTAATCTATGATATATTTGAATTGTCAATTGTTTTTTTTATTAGATGTACTATTTCTTAAGGGTGACTAGGAATATATTAGATTATTATTTATACAATTTTACACATTTACAGAGGTGCATGTATTGAATTATTAAACACATGGTTTGTAATAGCATACTTCACAAGTCACTCTATTGGTCCTACTTCTTTGTTTTTATCGTCTTATTTAGTATATTATCCTGGGTTTCTGAATTTTAGAAAAACTATTAACTCTCAATGAAGGTTTATTTTTCTTACTTATAAAAGTCTGATTTTCATATTGATGGTCTTATTTAATTTCTATTAAAGTAATTTAGTGTGAAGTGTTATGAAAGTAAATTTAAAGAAATTATGATCCTAAAACTATAGAAATTACAGAGAAGTTGCTTGCTTGGACAGTCCATAAAAACTTTTTTTATGAAGTTGGAGTATCATCTTCACTCTTCTGAATCAGATCTGACAGTCTTTTCTGTGAAACAGGCATTATGAAGAACTTGCAAAGCTCAGTAGTCAACTTTTCTGCATTCAGTTTGTCCAGCATTCTGTCTGTAGTTGAAGCAGCAAAGACGTTTTCATGAGTTGACACATATGAAGCAAATCCCATATGAAGTTTCTTTAAAGTGTGATGGGGTTGCGGCCAGATGTTGACATGTTTGTTGACATCAAACAAACAAAAACAATTTCATAAAACAGCTTTAAATACCATGCTTTATTGATCTCTGAGGTTTAAAGAACATCTATACTATATCTGAATTTTTTTGTTTCTAGCTATTTACTATTCTATTAACTTAGAAAACACCTGTGATTAACTAAACTAGTACCCTGCAATTCCTGTTTCTTTAGAGAAAATTCATCCTTCTCAGATGTCTGATGGGGTTGAAGACTAGAAAGCTATAGGCTTACAATTGAGTTTAGTTGCCAAAGATTTAAGATGTTTTGGGTCTAAAAAGATGTTTTTTGATTTTTAACTCAAGTATGATAGAAATCAAGTTAGTTTCAAACCTTTGAACACACCAAAATAGAATAGAGAGGAAGGTACTTTTTTCAAGGTTGATAAATAAATATGGACGACATTGTAAATGTAATTTTTTACCAGATAGTACATAACTTATTGATGTTAGATAAAAACAAAAAAGTATTTTGTTCAGACAAAGGGGGGAAATATTGCAGGATACTTGATTCCATTTCGAAACCTGAGATTGTGAGCTGTAAAAACCTGCTCCTTGTTTGGTGTGGCCTGACACACACCTTAAACCCAAGAACTTTTTGTTTATTCTGAACAAGTATTTGTGAGGTGGCTTAAGCCACCAAGCACATAGTGCCACGGACTGGCCCAGTCTGGCTCCCGGTGTCCGCGGTAGAACAAGGCTTCGGACAGGAAGACACGGTTTCGGCGATGAATTGACAGAGAGAGACACCTTGATGGTTTTGGCTCTGCTGCACTTTACTGAAATCAAGCTAGTGTTTTTATAATGATTTCACAAAAGGCACCTTAAAGTTGGCATACTTCCCAGAACATTTAGACTTTTACCAAGAATACAAAGTTTACATTTTAACTCAAAA
>REGO01001142.1:152109-168535 GCA_010120015.1 Rhombomys opimus
GGGGGGGGGGGGGGGGGGGGTCTGCCAGGGACCTTCCAGGTAGCGAATTTCCGAAGAAAGCGTGTCTCCCACCCTGTAGCACATGTTACTATGGCAACACTGGCGTGGGTGTAGCACATAGCTTTAATCTAAGAGCTAAATGAAGTCAACCATAAGTCAGGAGGTGGTGCAAGAAACCAGTTGACAGGGATTAAAGAAAAGTTGGGACTTTGAGAGAAGGGTGTTTAAGAGCATGGAGAAAAAAGGGCTTTTGGCTTTTTCTTTCTGGGACATTGCCTGAGTAGGAAGATCACCTGGTTGCTTTCTCTGCTTCTCCAAGCTAGCAGGCTTTCACACCTCTCTCCCCAATAAGAATACAGAAATGGAGAACCATTAAAAAATAAAAAGATAAGGAAACTAAAATGTGTACACCTAAAGGAGCTAATCAGGCAGGAGTACTCTGGCTAAGATGCTCAATCCCCACTCAGAAAGGCAAAGAGGATGGACATTTGAGGAGGGAGAAAACAGGGAACAGGACAGGAGCCTACCACAGAGGGCTTCTGAAAGGCTTTACCCTGCAGGGTATTGAGGCAGATGCTGAGAGTCATAGCCAAACTTTGGGCAGAGTACAGGGAATCTTAAGAAAGAAGTGGGAGACAGTAAGACCTGGAGAGGACAGGCACTCCACAAGGACAGCGATAGATCCTAAAATTCTAGGCACAGGCGTCTTTTCTGAAACTGATACTCCAGTCAAGGACCACTCATGGAGATGTCCTGCAACCCCTGCACAGAGGTAGTCTTTGGCAGTTCAGTATCCAAGTGGCCTCCATAGTAATGGGGACAGGGACTGTCTCTGACATATCTGACTGGCCTGCTCTTTGATCACCTCCCCTTGAGGTGGGAGCAAACTTACCAGGCCACAGAAGAAGACAATGCAGCCACTCCTGATGAGACCTGATAGACTAAGGTCAGAGAGAAGGGGAGGAGAACCTCCCTTTTCAATGGACTGGGAGAGGGACATGGGTGGGGAAGAGGGAGGGTGGGATTGGGAGGTAAGGAAGGATGGAGGTACAGGGAGATACAGAGTGAATAAACTGTAATTAATAAAAATAAACACAATTAAAAAAGAAAAAGAAATTATGATCCAACAGAAAAACATAAATCTTGTAGAGAAATCTACAAACAAAGCCATGGTCAGTAACTTTGAGGTTGTTTTGACACTGACTTTAAAGGAAAAGAGAAAAAGAAACAAAACTCCAAAGTTCTGAGAAGTAATCAGAACAAATTTTAAAAATAGCCAGAAATTTTTATTTAAGAATTATGGAAGGAGACAGAGAAAGTTGCTGCATTCCTAAAAGTACAGTGATATGAAGGAGCTAAATTACTGAAGAAATAGTAAACACAATAATAAAGGTTTAGAACTGAACTGCCACTCTGTTTACATTTCAGTGCAATTCAATTCCTTAAAAGAGGAGAAAACACACATAGATAGTACCATATCTACAGTGAGTTGATTTCAGAAGATCAAGGGTCAAAGGGAACCTTTAGAGAACTTGGGAATATGAGAAACTTGACTAATTATTGGCTAAAGACTCTGGATGACACATCTGATGACTTTGAGTTTAGAGGAGAACAAGAAGCATTTACCAATATATGGGCCATGATACGATGTGTGTGTGTGTGTGTGTGTGTGTGTGTGTGTGTGTGTGTGTGTGCATGAGAGGAGTTAGGGTTTAAAGTTCAGCACTGGCTGATGAGAGTAGGCTTGAGAGCCATGAAAGATTTTGTCTCAATTGCTTTTCCGGACTGTGGCTACTAAGTGCTGTGGTCTGAACATTTTCCAAGTTGGCCAGGCCATATATATCCTGAAACTCCTCACTAAGTAAATTGGTAATGGGCCCAGAAATTGCAGATGCTGATGGTGCCTGGGCTCTATGATAGCTGGGAAACTTCTCACTCATGGGATATATTTAAGTGCATGATGTATACTTGCTAACAGTGACTTTATGTTTGAATATATAAATTATAAATGGATCCATACCCTCTGTGGGTGATCTCAGTGTGAGGACGTCTGTATATTATATTTGTGAACTAGTCTGGAGCAGCTCAGCTAACTACAGAAATGCACTTAGAAGCCAAATCTTCAGGTTCATTTCCTGTGGGCATTTTTACATCTGTAGACTCCACAACCCGTAATAAAGCATTAATAAATATAAACTTATTAAATGAGTACGTGAATAAAGTGTCCAGAGGTCAAAGGGTCTTTGCTTAAAAATATCACACTCTCTAGTCTTTTAAGAAGTCATTTTGAAATGACTCAGGTTACTATGTTTGGGAATTCATGCTTGAGTTAAGAAAAAAAAAAAAAAAAACTGGCAAAAACGGAGGTCTCATGAACAAAAACTCTCACCACTATCAACAAATAGCCAAAAGACATGTTCTTCTAAGTAAATGTGGCCAATAGTATAGAGTATACTGAAAGAGGGAAAAAAAAAGTGTGAATGTTTGTCTCTGTGTCTGCATGTGTCTGTATTTGATGTTTGTGAATAGGCATGTGATAATGATATCTGGTTTGTGTGAAAATCAGAGGACGACAGTTAGTTCGATACCTACCTTCTACCTTTTGAGGCGGGTTATTTGCCTTTTCTCCATTAAACATAAAAAGTTAGACAGTCCTTGGCATTCGGAGGGTTCTCCTTTGTTGTATGCTACACACAGGGCAGGTGGGCTGGGATTACCCACGATGGCTACTACATCCAGCAATGTGTGGGCTGAGCCTCATCCCTGTGCTGCAAGACTTAAACTCACTGAATTCTGAGCCATATGAATTCCAAGTAATCTTGTCCATTTGAGTAATTAAAAACATTTAATTACTCATTTGAGTAATTAAAAACATTCAAGCACTGTTTTAACAGAAAATAAAAGTAACCAAAAGGTTGTAGTGTGAATTAAAATTGAATGAATATATTTAACTGAATATGATAATAAAGATAGATGATTGATTTTTATTTTCAGGTTCTCGAAAATTTGAGATATGTGACAATATTGAATGTTTCTAAATATTTTATCATAGGATGCAGGTTTTATGCAAATAATATGATAAAATAAAATTATTATGCTTAGGAAATTATAAAATATTTAATATAAATTCTAAAATAGTTTCTCTCAATGAGAAGGAATAGAGAATATAAATATATACGCACAAATTGGAAGATATATACATTATTTAATATAATTTTCATTGAAATTTTGAATCTATGAATAATGGGATGAGAAAATAACTATTCTTAATTTTTAAAAACGAAATAGTTTTAGGTTCAAGATATTTATCATTTATTAATTTCCCTGTGCATACTACTTTTAATAGGGCTCATAATTCATATTCAATTTTGTGTTCCACTTTTTTATAACCTATCATAAATAGCTGGAGAAAGGGCTCAGTAATTAAGAGTATGTATTGATAGACACACACAAAAAGCTAACACCAAGTGTATTTGCTGTACTCTAAAATGGACTAAAGGACTCTATCATAAAGAGACAGCGCCAAATAGTAATCACTAATTTACGGTAATAAATGACCGATTTCATACAAGTGGGTACTGGAAGAAAAACAGACAAACAAACAAACAAAAATTAGTATGTGTTGCTCACACACCCAGTTCAGCAATCAGTATCAAACGTGGGTGTTTATAACCAGCAGAAGTCCAGTTTCAGGGAATCTAACCTTCCGTTCTAGCCTCTTCAAGAGCTCACACACAGGTGTAAACACACTCATTAAAGAGTTCATCAGCATTGAAGTGTTACACTATATTTCCCATAAGTATGAAGCCCCAAAGTTATTGTTTGATGTTTGGGCAAAAATCCAAGCACTCAGATTTTATATTTTTATAAGATGAACTAAGTACTCAATATTATTCCCATTAACTAATCCCCTTCTGTTGGAAAATGTGTTCATGACAATGTATGAAAGAATATCATAGGTACCAGACTACTTTATCTGTGTTCAATGACTTAGAAAATTTTAATTTGTTTTATATATTAAATGTTGTATTTTCATATTAATTTAATATAAATATTAGATTACTTTAACAAATTTAAAGCAAAATTTTACTTTACTTTTCTCTCTCTCTCTCTCTCTCTCTCTCTCTCTCTCTCTCTCTCTCTCTCTCCCTCTCTCTCTTTGGTTTTTCAAGACAAGGTTTCTCTGTGTAGCCTTGTCTGTCCTGGACTTGCTTTGTAAACCAGGCTGACAGTGAATTCACAGAGATTGGCCTGCCTCTGCCCCCCTGAATGCTGGGTTTAAAGTCATGCACCACCATGCCCGACTAAAATTTTACTTTTCAGAGTTCTCTTTGTTCTTTCTAAAACTGAACAAATAATCAAATAATTGTAACATGACTATGTTACTATGGACTGAGGAGGAAAGGAAAAAGGGGAAACTTTTGCTTATACAATCCTGAGATTCATACTTCACAGAAAATTTCTGAAAAAAGTACATAATTGTATTTAAAGCTAGGAACTCTATTCACTCAAAATAGTTAGAAGATTAATTTTATGCTATGTGCTTTTACCACAATAAACACACAGAGAGACACATGTACAAACAGAGAATCGATTCTGAAGTATCACAAAATTGATTTTAGATTCTTTTTAATAAAGGGAGCCGTGTGGTGCCCTGTGGCTTCCTCTCTGAGACATCTCTGTTTTATGTATCAGCCGGACTGTCATTGTCCTACATCTGTTATGTTGTAGCAACATTGCTCATTATAATTCTGTGTTTGTTCTACCAAAAGGCTCTTCTGGTTCAGTTTTGCCCTGCATCTTGACAGATGAACTGTGTTATCTCTGCACAGAAGTTATTTTTATGCTTTACTTGTGAAACTTAACTGCTTACATGTGCAAAAGGAAACACACTGTTGCATTCTGTCTCCCTGCCATTAGAAGAACTTCCCACCATCTGTAGCTCATCACTTTCTTGGTCAATTATAGATGAACAAAGTCCTAAAACACTGAATGGATAATCTATCAAATATGTCCAAAGGCAGGAGACTTTCTCAAAACCATTCTTCAGCCAAGATCCTTGTGATACTGTTTGACATCTTTTTCTGTTTTATGTTCTTAAGCCTGAAATGTTGTATGTAGAAATCATTACTCCCTTGAGGGCCTCAATGAGGTCATTTCAGCATCTTAAGAGGAAGGAGATAAGAGTTAAAAATTTTAAAACGTGTTACATTATACACACAGTAAGGATCTGTTGTATTGTTATTGTTGAGACAAAACTCAAGTATTGCATGCGGGCCTATGAGAGTCTTTATAGCTGAGAGTGACCTACTTTTTATTTTTGCTTGGTCCACATATTATCAGATACTGTATCTATATTTTGCATTAGTAATCATCAATATACTTTTGCTAAGCACTCTACCAAGTGAGTTACATACAGAGCCAAGATTTTATTTTTTCTTTTCCTTCTTTTTTTAAAATTTCCTTTTGTCTTTCTTTTTTTTTTCTTTCTATTCTTTGTTTCTTTCTTTTTCTTAACATCAGGACCTTTGATTACCTGTGTTTTCTCTTAACGAAACTACACATTGGTAAGTTTAAAGTATAGATGAAAGAGCCAGGTAACTAAAATTGTCAGATTATATAGGAAAGGGCAACTGGGGTCAGGGCAGCTCAGTCCCTGGGCTGGAGAAGTTTAGGAGATGGGGGCCAGGGCACCTCAGTCTCTTGGCTGGAGAAGCTTAGGAGATGGGACCTGACATGCCATCCACAAGGGCACTGTAAATGGTAGGGACTGCAGAGTGCAGGGAGAACTGATGGTCAGCATCTGTTTTGATATGTTAAGTAGTCACCTTTGTCCCGGGTCAAAACCTAGCAGCACAACATAACTGGCATCAACTTCAATATTATTTACTTTTCTGTTGCTTTCATAAAACAACAAAAGGAAGGAAGCGTCTTCTGATTTATGGTTTCAGAAGGTTAGAATACATGGCAGAGTAGCCTGGCAGCAGCTGCCTGAAGCAGAAGGCTGAGAGATTACATCTTCAGCTATAAAAAAAGGGTGGACTGGAAGTAGGACAAGACTGTATAGTCTCACAGCCCGTCAGGGGACCTACTCCCTCCAGCAAGGAGCCTCTCCTAATGGTCCTGTGACATCATCCAAAGAGTGCTAACTTTTGAAACACCTGAGACTAGGGGAACATTTCTCACTTCAACCATCACAATATCTTGCCATATTATCATTTTTAACCATTAAAGAAAATATATTGCCCCACACATTTAAAATTGAAAAACAATGTATTTTGATGTTAGAAATCATAGTGCAAAGTTCTTTGGGTTAAAAATAGATCACTCTATAAGTCAAATAAGATAAAGGCAGAAAATTACTGAAAGAATTCTCTGTGCTTTCATGCCTCAGTAGAACAGAGATGAATGAAATTGGCAGGTTTTGAAGATGCAGGTAAAAAACAAAAGCAAAAAAAAAAAAACAAACCCCAAAACCCAAACTCTTACTTTTATATTCTCTCGTCTGTCAAGCTTATTTTACCAGTTTGTTACTGAGATTTTTTTTTCTTGATGGACTCTAATTGAAATAGTGAATATTGCAATTACCACACAATCAGTCTGAATTAGACTACCACTCCTTTCTTGACTTCTGATTGAAATCTTAATAGGAATTAATTAATTTTAATCAATTAATTAATGTTTAAAATCTAGTACAGAGAAAAAAATGCAATTGGGTCTGATTCTCTTATTTTCGTCATTGTATAGCTGTATACAGCATATAACATAACAATAATCCATCAGTTATAAAATGTTACTATATTATTTTAATGTAAACTCTATAAACATTTATTTTAAAAATATAATAATTACAGCTTTTCATTTTCTTAATTTTCTCTTTTATCTTAAATTATTAAAATAACTTACTGTTAACATTGCTTTGAATCTGCAAGTGATTTTTATACTATCATATTCAAGTACATGCTTTCTTTTATCTCTAATAAGTTAAAAATATTTGTCACATTGCTTTTTTTTGTAAATACAATCTAATATTGCAGTTTATATCATATATTCATATTTTGTATTTCACTACATGCCTCTAAGATTTTGATGTAAACTCAAATTAAAATGTTCCCATTTGATTAATAAAATATTTTTCTAATAAATGATACCCTGAGAATAAATGAAAAGCAAATATTTTATCATTTTTATTAAATTTTTATTTTTTTATTAATTACATTTTATTTGCTTTGTCTCCCAGCTATAGCTCTCTCTTTCATTCCCTCCCAGTCCCACTCTTCTTCCATCATCTCTTCCCTCACTTTAGTATGTACTTTCAGTTGGTATTCTGTTACGTTTAATTTTAAAATATGCCATTTAGCTTTTAAATATTTATAAAATCAAATTATCTTTGTGGACTCCATATTTTATACTCTCTATATTTAACACTTGCCTTGAATTTAAATTTCTGTGAGATTTATATGAATCTACTTTGTTCTTTTTTTGTTTGCCTATTCTTTCCAGATATCCATGTCATTTCAAATATTCAGAATACATCAGTGTCCTATATTAGAAACAAGGTTTTCAATTTTTAATCTTTTGATAACTTTCATTCAAGCAGTGCATACATTTATTCTTTCCAGATATCCATGTCATTTCAAATATTCAGATGTATTTATTGCTGTATTTAGATGTATTTATTGCTGTTAAATTTACATTGTTCTTCATCCTGGTAAACACTGTTAGCTTCTCCATTCATCTTAGTTTTAAATACCCAAATTACTGTATTATGATATAAAAGTAATGACAATTTTGTACTTCATGCACACACAACTTTGTGAAGTTTTATTAACTGTATTTTATTTGATTTTAATAAAAATTCAGGTATGGCTTAGATAGTGAGTGCTTATTTTCACTGAAGTCTGAGCAATTTGGAAAAATAATGCTGTTTCTTCCTGAAATGTTAGAAACATCCAGAACCAGGAACAACTAATTCGATTGATTCATCTAAGTCTCCATTTTCAATTTTATTGATCAATTGTAGAGCTGATGTAATCTCTTTTATCTCTTTTTCTATGATCTATATTAGAACAACAATCAATTCTCATGCTACCTACTTTTATTTTCTGTTTTCTTTTTTGTTAAGTCAACCTTTATAGCGACTTATCAATTACATTGATTTTTTTCCAAATGAGATGAAAAACTGACTTGGTAAAATTTTGTTAGATTTCTCACCCCTTAATTTAATGTTCTTCTAATACAGCCACTTACATTTATTGAATTTAGACTTGAATATGGAATACTTCACTATAATTTTATTCTAAACCACACATTTTCTTTAAGAAGGCATTAGCTGTATTCTGTGACTTTTGATAAGTTATGCTTTCAGTGTAATTTCAACTCATTGTCAGTTATTTTCTAAATACACTCAAAATTTCTCTAATAACATATCAGTGTATAGACGAAAACTGTTTAATTTCCATATATGGTGGCTAAGAAAGCATACTGATCTTTTTCTTAGGCTGTAGAGTGAATCTCATTAAGATCACAGTGTATATGAGCATATTGTTTCATTTATTTATTTATTTATGTATTTTTATTATTAGATATATTTTATTAACTCTGTATACCTCTCCCTTATTCCCTCCCAATCCCACCCTCCCTCCCTCATCTCCTCCATGCCCCTTTCCAAGTCCACTGATTGGGGAGGACCTCATCCCCTTTCATCTGACCCTGTTTTATCAGGTATCTTCAGGACTGGCTGCAAAGTCCTCCTCTGTGGCCTGGTAGGGCTGCTCTACTCTTGGAGGGTGGGGAGGTCAAGGAGCCCGCCGTTGAATTCATGTCAGAAATAGTCCCTCTTCCCCTTACTAGAGAAACCCATTTGGTTACTGAACTACCAGGCTACATCTGAGCAGAGGTTCTAGTTTATATCCATACATGGTCCTTTTTTGGAGAAACAGTCTCATAGAGGACCCCCGTGCCCTGATAGATTTGGTCCTTGTGGATCTCTTATCATCTCTATGTCATATTAACTCCCCCTTCTTTCATATTTGCTCAACCATGTTTGTAGCAACGTTATTTGTAATAGCCAGAACATGGAAACAACCCAGATGTCCATCAACAGAGGAATGGATTCAGAAATTGTGGTATTTTAGCACAATGGAATACTATTCAGCAATTAAAAATAAGGAGGTCATGAAATTGGCAGGCAAATGGTGGGATCTAGAAAAGATCGTTCTGAGTGAGGTAAGCCAGAAAGAGAAAGACACACATAGTATATACTCACTTATTTAGACCTATAACATATGATAAACATAATGAAATCTATATACCTAAAGAAAATAAACAAGAAAGAAGACCTGGGGTAAGATGATCAATCCTCACTTAGAAAGACAAATGGGATGGGCATTGGATGTAGGAGCAAACAAGTAACAGGACAGGAGCCTACCACAAAGGGCCTCTGAAAGACTCTACATAACAGTGTATCAAAGCATTTTCTAAGATTCATAACTAAACCTTTGGCAGAGTGCAGGGAATCATATAAAAGAAGACCCCATATTGTTTTAAAAATTGTCACATTGTCTATGGTCCAGCATGTAAAGATTGGAAATATAAGCAGTATCTTAAACTATTTTCTCTGTGACAGGAACTCCACAAGAAGACCAACAGAGGCAATTAACCAGGGCCCAGAGGACCTTGCAGAGACTGAAACACCAACCAAGGTCCATGCATAGACTGGACCTAGGCCCTCTGCATAGATGTAGCCTATAGGCAGCTCAGGCTTCATGTGGGATGGCTTCATGTTTGCTGCTAATGCCTTCTGAAGTGTGTCAAACTCGTGTTAATTGTTCTTTGAAGACCTTATTTTATTTTTAAATTATTTCATAATGACTGAGTTGTTTTGCAAGATACCTTTTTACTTGTTTACAATAATACATACTAGTTAGTTTGCAATTCCATGTTTATTTTTAATTAAAATTGTCTAGTAAAAACAAAAATAAAGCGTTCCATTTTAACAATTTTATCTCCCTATATTTTGTGGTAACATAAATACCTACATTAATTTTAAAAATTATTTCAAATAACATCAGTACATTTTCACTACTAAATTGATAGATTCAAGAATGCATATAATTTGAAAAGTACATGCTCAAATATAGCTCAGTGATAGTTTATTCTAAAATATTCCTGGAATGTTGCTTTTTCAATGTTGAAAACTAATATCTCTAGCATTACCTACTTTATAGAAATATTTTAATCAATTGTATTTTCTCCAGAAATGAAAAATGGAGGTACCTTATGACACAGAATGATAACTCCTATGCAGTCTAAGAGAAATTTGTGGCATCAGGAGATTTACTATATGACTTTCTAAGTGAAGATTGATCATCTTACCCCAGGTCCTCTTCCTTGTTTATCTTCTTTAGGTTTATAGATTTTAGTATGTTTATCCTATCTTATAGGTCTAGTATCCACTTATAAATGAGTATATACCATGTGTGCTTTTCTGCTTCTCGGATACCTCACTCAGGATGTTCTTTTCTAGATCCCACTATTTGCCTGTAAAGTTCATGATTTCCTTGTTTTTAATAGCTGCCTGGATGTAGCCCATGGCAGCTCAGTATCCAACTGGGTGCCTTAGTAAGGAGAACAGGGACTATTTCTGACATGAACTCAATGGCTGGCTCTTTGAGCACCCCTGTTAGGGAGGAACAGCCTTGCTAGACCACAGAGAAGAACATTGCAGCTAGTCCTGATGAGAACTGATAAACTAGGGTCAGATGGAAGGGGAGGAGGACCTCCCCTATCAGTGTACTTAGAGAGGGGCATGGGAGGAGATGAGGGAGGGAGGGTAGGATTGGGAAGGAATGATGGAGTGGGATACAGTTAGGATACAAAGTTAATAAACTGTAACTATTATAAAAAGTAAAAATTTAATTAAAAAATGGAGACTAACTATAACTTGTTTGGCTTTAATTGAACAAATAGAAATCATATTCACCAGGGACGGTGGAGATACTTGTAATGTAATCTAAGCGCTCGGAGAGGCAGAGGCAGGTGGATCACTGTGAGTTGGAGGCCAGCCTGGTCCACAAAGGGAGTCCAGGACAGCCAAGGCTACACAGAGAAAAGAAAAAGAAATCACATTCTCTAATAGTAGTTTCGGTAATTCAAACTGTTATCAATAAATTTATTTATTTGTGGCTTTTTTGTAGATACAAATAAAAGATTGTAGAATTCTATGTTGCCTTCAATTGCTTTTTATCTCTTGTTTTTAAGGTTATTTTGAAAACATATTTTGCTGGCTACTAGCATTGGTCATGAAGGTTATCTGTCATAATGATAATTTTTTTCCTAATTTAAATGTATTTCCTTTTTGTGAGTTCCTTCTTTTACAATCATACATTTATATTTTATGTTTTTTAAAATTTTGATGATAGTATCATCAATTGAAATCAAGAGATTTTTTTAAAATTGTGAAATTAAATGGACTTGTTGACCTTTGATTTGTATGAGTATATTCAGTAGTTTGAATTAAGAACTGATACATCCTATCTCCCCCTTCTTTCGTATGACTCCCTGCACTCTGCCCAAAGGTTGGCCATGAGTCTCAGCATCTGCGTTAATACACTGCTGAGTAGAGTCTTTCAGAGGCCCTCTGTGGTAGGCTCCTATCCTGTTCCTTGTTTTCTCCCTCTTCTGATGTCCATCCCATTTGTCTTTCTGAGTGAGGATTGATCTAAATCATCTTAGTTTTGGAAGAACCAAATAGTTATTTATTTCTGTTTATTATTTCTCCAACGTAAAATTTCTATCGATTACCTAGGAATGCCTTATAATGTACCCTGATCATACTTGCCCCCGTTTCCTCCTGGCTACAGTATCTCACCCTTGAGCCCTCTCCAAAAATAAATGAAGAAAACACACACAGATCATCTACACGGTTTCCCTCTGCTGCTCGGAAAACCAACATCAACATAGCCTCTGGTGGCAGCAGGGGTTACATATATATTCCACGGTCTCCCATAACAGGCGTGATCACAGCCATCAACATGGTCCCCAGCAATATTTACTCTCATACTACAGATCACTTGGAATTCAATTATAAATAAAGATATTCAGTCACACATTTTTAATATACATACATATGATTACACAGTGGTGTGCCTACAGTCTTTTGCATGAGTATATATATTGAATATAAATATTTTAGCCTCATATTAACTGTTAAATTATTAAAGGAGGTAGCTATAGCCATATGGAAAGAAGAGAGAAAGAAAGGCTTGTTCTGATACCATGTTTATTAATGGTTAGGGGGTTTCTTTGTCTCCCACTTATGTGAATAGTCAAAATGCCTACAGAGAAAAGTGGGATATAACCTTTTAGAAGGGTGGGTTTATGTTGTACACAGGGAACCAGGGAAGTGTAGTCTGTCAGCCTGAACTATCATCACTAACTATGAAAGGATATTAAAAAATGCAAGGAGGAGAGTTATTGCTGTGTTTACTAAGAAGGGTTTTAGTAGGAGACAGAGGGAGCAGTTCTTGGTCTATTGAATTGGTAGATTCTTATGTCAAGTAGCAAGGGAAAAGTCTTTTTTGGCATAATTTATTCGTTTATTTTTCATTATTATTATTTTACAATTTATTCACTTTATATCCCAGTTGTAATCCCGTCCCTCATCTCTTTCCAGTCTCACCTTCCCTCCTTCTTTCTCACCTATCCCTCTCTCTTAGTCCACTGAAAGAGGAAGCCCTCCTTCCCTAGTGTTTGACCCTAGTCTATCAGGTTCTATCATGACTGCCTGGATCTTCTTCCTCTGTGGACTGTCTAGATTGACTCACAACGGAGAAGTGATCAAGGAGCCGACAACTGAGTTCCTGTCAGAGATTGTCTTTTATTATCTCTCTTAGATTGTCTTCCCTAATATGAGTCTAAGGAACCCAAATGGAGACTGAGCTGTCTGTGGGCTACATCTGAGCAGTGAGTCTAGGTCCTCTCTATGCATAGTCTTTGGTTAATGTACAATCTCTGTAGTCCCCTGGGCCCAGAACATTGATATATATTCTGATCCCCTGCTTGGTGGAGACTTTTAAAGGACATCTGTGGTAGGCTTTCATCCTATTCCCTCTCTTCTACCACTTCTGGGGTCAACTCTGTTCATTGCAGCTTTATTTGTAATAGCCAGAATCTGGAAACAACCTACATGTCCCTCAACGGAGGAATGGATCCATACATTATGGTAGATTTACACAATGGAATACTACGCTGTTGTTAAAAACAAGGAGATCATGAAATTTGCCAATGGATGGAAGTAGAAAAGATCATCCTGAGTGAGGTAACCCAGAAGTGGGAAAGACAAACATGATATATAACCATAAGTGGATATTAGCCATATAATATAGGATAAGCATAACAAAATCTACAGACCTAAAGAAGCTAAGCAACAAGGAAGACCCTAGGGAAGATGCTTAATCCTCATTCAGAAACGGAGAGTCTTAACTTGATTGACTGTGATGGATCAGACAATTGCTGTTCTGTATTCCTGAAGAGATTTTAAAAAATAATTTTTAAGGTACCGACAAGAAATGATTTGGTTACAGAGTAAAACTGAGAGATTTCCTGGGAAGGTTGAGGAATGGGGAGAAACAGAGGTAGAAGAAAGTGTGGATAGAGTAGATTCTGGGAGACAGTGTCTGGTCCCATTGCCAAGACTATTGCACCAAAATAAGCTAGCTGAAGTACAAGAGAGCTCCAGCGCTTCAGCAGAAGGGAAGAGGAGAAACTAGGATACTGATGTAAATAATTATATCTGGTCTAGTGTCAAGGATACGAAGCTCTGCTTTAGCCAGAGCTCCCACACAGCATCTGAAAGGTCTTTTTGCAAATATATCAGGAAAAATGTATCTCTTTTAGGTGAGAACTATTAGGGAATCTTATGTGGAATATTTCGTTTGGATATAAGATAAGATTCACTAGATAAAAGTTTTAAAAGGCAGGTAAAAGCCTAAGTATGAGAATAATAAAGAGAAAAGAATGATCAAGGGGTGGATTCAGAGTATGAAGCAGCCAGAATGCCATATATAGGAGGATACTTTTGTTTGAATTTTTCTGGTCTCTGTCTCTAGGTCTCATTTCAAAACAGGGTTTGTTGGCGTCGAAATAGCATGTGCATGGAGGAGAGCACAAATTCCATCCCAGTGGTCAGATCTAGTCCTTTTTAATGGCGGAGTACTGCAGCATGCCAGGATTTGAGCTGGTCTTGAAGGATATTAAGGTGATCTGACCAGGTGAGACAGAGAGATTAATTGATGTAGAGAAGGCCTCATACCATCTGTTTCATTTCTCAGTCCCTAAAACAATGTCTAGAGTAGCAAGGAAAAGAGATGAGATGGATGACCTATTAGTACCCTTTTTGAGGTCACTTGAACTGTTTCAGGTTTTCAAGGTATTGATCTCCTGGACACTGCTTCAAGGCTTTCAACAAGGGGAACAGTATTTAGAGTACTGTTAGAGGGTCCCATCAAAACACAGTGGGGGGCAATAATCCATAACATACAGCAGGAGGTAATGACTTCATGCTTTGTGAAGACATTAAGAGAGAAAGTTACATGAGAAAAAAAAATTTTACATCAAGATTAAAAAGAGTTAAAAGCAATTGTAATCTGGCTGTACCACGTACCAGAGCTCTTTAGAAGGATAAGGTAATTGTACTTAGCTATTTGTAATTAGCTGTTACATCAGACTCCTGCATAAGAAAACTGGAAGCTTTGTAAAAAGAAGTCATTTAAAGTCAGCATCCAAGGAATGAATTTGAACAGAGCAATACACAATACACCTTGCTTTTATGTTTGGTAAACTTTGTATATTTGTTTTAAATATTAACGATACCAGCTGTTATTTAATGAGGAGAAAAACAGTACCTGAAATAAAACGAAATTTTTGGTTGAAAACAATTTGATAAGGTAAAAATTTAAAAGTTGAGACCGTTACCTTAAATGACCACATCCATTATTTGAAATCATGGCAACACATGTTTTTGTTAGCATCAAATTATACTTACATTTATACTTATATTCTAAGAATACATATTAAATGTAAGGCTCCATGAAGAGATAATTTAATTCTGAGTTGTAATCACCTTAAAGAAATAATTTTCAATTTCCAATTTTAAGGGTATACTCCTAGAGACATTGCCTGCCATGTCAAGAGTAAATGATTAATTTTATAAAGTTGTCTAAAATTAAACTTATTACCAGAACCTTTTAAACATCTCTACATTTTCATTGCATACACTCAACCAACAGACAAAAGATGAAAAACGTCAGTCATATCTAATCTGCAACAAGTAATTTATGCAATTGTCTGAATTAACAAAGAAGGTGAAACCAACTCTGCTCCTTTTGTCATGCACAAAATCTCCAGGTTAACGCAAACTGAGAACAGTAAGCATATTTCTTAGCATCATTATATTTAAAAAATAGATTCAATGATTCGAAGCATAATTTATAAAGCAAGATAACCAAATTACGTGAGCTTCAGCAAGTACTGGCTCTGGGAATTTTTAGAAAACTTCTACAAGCATCACTTTCAAAGCCATTATACTCATTGTAGGCTTTAAAGTAAGAGGGTAGGCCCTGACCCTAAACCACTCTATCTGGATAGAGTCTAGATCATATTCCCAAAGTACCACGTGTGAGCCAGGTTGGAGATAATCTCTTCTAAGTCATCTTCTAATGAAGAATCTAAAGGCCTGAGATACCACTTAATAGAATTCTTTGTTCACTAGACAGATAAAAAAAACAACTGTAAAAGAAAATATTTAATATTTGGAATACATTTTCAAAGTTTCAAATTTAATGACAGACTCTGGCATCTTCCATTAATGATGGAAATAAGGGGGATAGGGTATAGTCCTGGAAATAGGCTTTGCTAAATGAAAGAACTGAATTGTCAGGCTACAGGAAATGACCAATTGAACTAATATGCAGGCTTCATATACATCAATTTGTAGGCTTAGGTACAAGGTGGTTCCCCTGTAAATCCTGTATCTGTCAGGTGGTAGGCTCACTTATAAAATCCCCTGTTCACAGCATCCTCATTGTCAATTTCAGAAGTATTGAGGGCAGAGTAATTGCTATTTGCCCATTCATGGTATCAGACATATCAGATATGGGTACAGACTCTGAGAACCTCCATTGGACAAGAGAACCCATGCTGTTATCATCTGAGACATTTAAAGAATTCATCTTTAGAGATGGAGAAGGTTTTTTTTAATTTTTTTATTTAACTTTTATTAAATACACTTTATTCCTTTTGTATCCCCCCCATAAGCCCCTCCCTCTTCCCCTCCTGGTCCCACCCTCCCCCCCTTTCTGCATGCATGCCTCTCCCCAAGTCCACTGATAGGGGAGGTCCTCCTCTCCTTCTTTCTGATCTTTTT